>CANSGD010000554.1:0-131546 GCA_947645195.1 Patellifolia procumbens | reverse complement strand
TTTTATATTAGGCAGTTTTTTCCTTTTTTTCACCTAAGTATTTTTGTAAACTATTAATTTGACATATGGCACAAGAATTTTTATTGCAAATTTTGTTCTATAACCTATATCTATATGCTACTTAATTAAAAAGAGGATGTTTCAAGGTTTTGTAGTAATTTTAGTAATTCCCAAATTATCCTTTGCTACAAAATCTTGACTTCCTTCGAAAACCTTCTCTTTTTGGTCATTTTGAGGTTGCCCCCATCTCTTAAGTTAAAGATTAGTGTGCCTAAGGTAATTTGTTAGTGGTAAATAATTATAGTTTAATTGTGTAGTAATATATAATAATATTCTCATTTCCCCATCTCTTTTTAACAATAGGTATGCTTTTTTTTTGATTGAGGTAACACATTCACACATTTTGGGAATCGATAGGGAAATTGCGCCACCAAAGGCAGAGTGGGCAAACCACTTTCCTTGTCTTTGAGCATTTCAACTTTCGATCTTTATTTTTCTTCTAGGAAAATAAAATAATATTAACATTAGATGTATGAATATCATTCAATATATGAGAATGAGATAATTTATAATGCTTAATCAATCTTTTAATTATTCATAATCAATATAGTGTGAGAAGTCAAGCAAGTGGGCTCTTAACACTAGAATTAGTTAAAAAAACAACATAAATTTGAGTCTGATTTTGGTCTTTTGGTTTGATTCGTTTGATGTTAGTTGATAAAAGACAAAGACATAAAATAGGGGGGTGGTTTAATTGTAATATCATTTGTTAATCATTGAATTTATTGAATGGGTCCAAAATTGGGTATTGTCTTTCTTATGGTTGTAGGTTTATTGTACTCTCTCCATTCTCATTTATTGTTCTCATTTGGAATCTTGGTACTATTCACAATTAGATGAAATCTTCAAATTCATCAATATATATAAGAAAAAATATAGTTATCCTAGCCTTATTTGATTCGTCTCAATGAAGGACGCTCTTTATTATTCAATAGTTATATTTTTTACTAATATGCCATGGAAGATGATGATCGTCACAAAAATGCTTTAACAAAAGTATAAACCACCGAACAACAATAGGGAACAAAAGGAGTAGTTAAGTTTCTTATGATTTTAATGTTAATTTTGTATTTGTCAAAGATCTTTCCCATATTTTCACATTTTAATAAGTAGTATGTTTATGCACTTCACATAGTTTAAGAAGAAAAATTGGTTCTGATTCAGTTAGGTATATTTTCGTTTGTATTTGATAATTGTTGTAGATTTCGTATTATTTTTCTCAAAGGAACCAATTCAAACAAAAGTTTGTGCTGATGGTTGAAGACCTAGGAATAGTAGTTTTATACTTTATCACGCCCCCTCATACAAGAGCCCTTTTGTGCTTGAAGTATGGATGCAGCACATGTCTCCCTCATACATGGCGCTAAATATTCCATTTTGAAAGGAGGGGTAGATGATATTCGAACTCACAACGTTCTGGTCACACTAGCTCCGAAGGAATCTAATCAACCATAAATTGAAACTGACGAGTAAAGCACAAAATAATATTATACTCCATCACTTTTAATTAATGGTCATTCCCTTTCTTTAAAAAAAACCCTACTTCGTTCCACAAATACTCTATACATTTCATTTAAGGGCTCTATTTTTCTTATATCGTTTCTTGTACTTTATTTAGTCTTTTGTCGTCCCTTACCCCTATCACTTCGCAAATTAGATTCTACACTCGAGTGTGCAATGCGCATGGTACTCTCGAATGTACATTAGGAGCATTTAAACGTACATCAGTTCAAATTCAAAAAACAATTGTCCCCAGTATTTAAGATGCTCATTTGATGTTATTGTTCATTCACAAATTTAATATGTTTATTTACGGATATCAAATGTACATTACCAAACCTACTTATATTTTTCAAAAATCATTTGCACTCATCATCATCATTCAAAAAATTTCAAATTCAAAATTTTGACAAAAGGCGGGAATATACATTAGAAGCATTTAAATGTACATCAGGTCAAAAATCAATTTTTTAATTTGATGTGATTTTTGAATTTGAACTGATGTACATTTAAATGCTTCCAATAAACATTCCCGCTCAAAAATCACTTGTACTCACCATTTTCATTCAAAAATTTTCAAATTCAAAATTTTGACAAAAGGCGGGAATTTACATTGAAAGCATTTAAATGTACATCGTTTATCCCCACTCAAAAATCATTTATAATCACCATGTACATTCAAAATTCAAATTGTTGCCAAAGACGGGAATGTACATCAAAAGCATTTAAATGTACATCAGTATTTGAATTGATGTACATTTAAATGCTTTTGATGTACATTCGCGCCTTCCGACAAAAATTTGAATTTAAAAAGTTGTTTTTTGAATTTGAACTGATGTACATTTAAATGTTCACAATGTACATTCGAGAGTACCATGCTCATCATACACTCGAGTGTAAGGTCTACCTATTGCCATCACTTAGGTTTGCTTGGTCCAAATAGTATTGTTCATGTCTTTAAACAAATCTTTTTCTCATACCCAAAAATTAAATAATTTACTATACTTTAGTAATTCCTCATTTCCTTTTTTTAGGGGTCTGTTCTTTCGTCTGGTCTAGTATGAATTTTTCGGATCTAAACTTTTCTGATCTCATCTGAAATTTTTTTCTTATCTAATCTAATATGATCTCAATTTTGTATCTGATTGATCTGAACTTATTATAATTGTTTTTTGTTCTTAGTATTTTATGATCTGATCTAGTCTAAACTTTTCCGATCTGAGCTGATTTTTCTGATCTGAATTTTTATGATCTAATCTGATCGGATTATTTCCGAAATAAGCACTAGAGGATTAAATAAGTTGAAAAGAACATAGTTTTAGTGAAAAGGCGACCCTAAGTTAGTAACCCTCATGAGAGAGATAACGAGAAACCATAATAATTGAAGTAGAATTAATAACTTTTCTCTCTCCGGATATTTAAGAAAGTGTATTAAAAAGTGTAGCCAAGGGTTGATGTTTGGCCACGTGTCATCATCCTGCTTTTAATAGCATTTTATCCAACATCATTTTCATATCAAAAATATTGTCTAATGTGAAGATTCGAACCCCCTAACCTCAAATATGGAACGAAGAGCTCCAACCACCATGCCATCATACTGTTATCGATGATTCTATCAAAAATAATGATGATATATAAATGAAAACCAAGGCTTAAGTTGTATAAAGTAATGATGACTTATTATTTTTCTTTTTTGTTGATATATTTCCTTGTTAGATTGCATTAGTTATACCTAACCAAAAATCTCGCGCATTGTTGAGTACTAATACTAGTTATTATCATTATTTCCCTCTATCTCTCTCACGAGTCATGATAATTGACCATCCTTAGAGTCATTCATACATGTTTCTAATGTTGGTACAAAAATGGTTTTGTAAATTGGCACCATGCCCCATCGCAAGTTGGTCCAGAACACCAGAGAGGTGATTCACTCTCCTAACGTGTTACTGGCTTTAGTGATAAGGAAGCCCCTTAAAACTAAAGGATTCTTGCTAACTCAAGTAGCCACAAACTATCAATGGCTAAGAAAATAGCGTGCGATACAAAATACAAAGGAATTGTAGAGAGACAAGTAGCAACAATAACAAGAACGAACTTGAAAGAAACTATTTCATTGATGATGATATAATTTCCAGTCTTACACACAAACTTATATGGAAAAGGAGTACTAAACAAGCTTAATTGGTGAAGAAAGAGAGGTATACCATTATCCTTCTTACACTTAATGAGACAAAGCTTCATGGTAAGGGCGTTAGAACATGGAGTGTTCTTGCCAGTAACTACTTAAAACTATGTCAAGATGTCTAAGATCTAAGGAATAAAGTGTATTGTTTGATTGATTGTTGATTGATGTCTCTTCTAGTGAAACCCTCTATTTATGTAGCCAAATGAGGTAGCGGTTTATCCTTGATTTCAAACTGCCATTCCTCTAACTTCCCAACTGTTGGGAAATATTTTGAATTTCGCGCCTTCATTCATAAGCTCCTGAAGTTTCTAGAAGTCTTCGTTCTTTTGGAGAGGCTGGCCTTTTGGTTTTCAATATTAAATGCTTACGACCTCTAGACTTGGTCAAAGTAAACTGGACCTCCCCAATAGCAAGTGTTGGGCTTTTTTAGCTTACAAGTCCAACAACCCAAAAAATAGAAAGTGGTAGTAAAACCTAATAAAGAAAAGTTTTATGAAAGGTAGAAAGTAACATCTTAATTGGCGTTTATTCTTTGGCACAAATTTACAAACTTGCTCATCAATTTTAGAATGAATATGAAAATGCAATATTGTGATATTATTGCAGATTTGGAATATAATTATCACATACTGTCCTGTTTTTTTTACTTGCTCCATTTGTTCAGACACAAGAATTTTAGGAAGTGTGTATGAGGTTTGTTAGAAATCATTAATATAACAATAATTCTTATTGGGAATGATAAAAAAAGGCAAACTGAAAATGAATATTATATGTAAATGACAAAAACAAAGATATGATGGATGAAATTAATGAAAAATTGTCAGAAATAATGTTTTAACATTTTTTCAAATAATATCAAGGAGTTGCGAAACGTAATAAATACCAACAAGTTATGTTTTTAGAAATCCATACCAAATAACAAATATCTGTCTATTTTTCCGTCCTTGTAACCATTCAACTTCATCTCTGAACAACAGACAATCTAAGGTGGGTTAAATTTGGGTGAAAAAGTGACTAAAAAATAAACGGATATTTGTTAGTTGGTATGGATTTCCAAGAAAAACATAACTTCGTCGGTATTTATTTCACATTTCGCAACTCCTTGGTATTTATTTTGACAAAGTGCTAAACCTTGGTATTTTTTGTGATAATTTTTCCAAAATTAATATTGGGATCACATACCGGAAAAGAAATAGAGGCCAAAAAGACACAACTATATAAGAAGAATGGAGCAAGTAAAAAGAAAATTATGATTGTTCTCCACATATATCCATTTATGTGAGCTTTTCTAATAACCTACCACACCATCGTCTCAAAGTTTTGGCTCCACCACTCCTAAAATTGAATCAACATGTAGCCTCAACTTCATTTTCTTATATGTTCTTTTTTTACATTTTGGTTTGCAGAATGAGGATACCGAATGGGTAACAGTTGAGCTCCAATCACCCCATCCGGCTACAGATGACTGGATTGGAATTTTTTCCCAGCATTGTTCAAGTAACCAATAAATCTCTGTCCTCTATGAATAATCCCAATTATAACCTTTATGTTCAAAATAATCTCAATTTCATGAGTTTATTCTATAATAATCCAAATTATTGGCAGGACTTTCTCAAAAATAATTCAAACTTTAATGGGATGATGGATAGTAATTCCAAAACGGATCATTGAAGGTAAGAAAAATAAAATCGGATTATTTTTTTATACACTCAATAGTTCGGATTTTTCTAACAATCATAATTGCAATTATTTTGAGCGGATTCGGACATAAAGCAGATGATTCTTGAATAATTTATCCATTAATGACACATATGTTTTTCTTTATTTTTAGTCGCTTTTTTTAGCAACACTTTGACTTTATACTCACTAAAACAAACATCATTTTTGACTATTAATATTTCTAATATTTATCTAACAGAATATTGATGCAAATACAGTCAAAGTTTTAATATGACAATGCAAAAACTAATGTTGAGATCCCTATAGTTTTTATTTGGTAGAGTTGGTAGAGTTTACCTAACATAGTAATTACAAATATACTAAGTAATTAGTTATTATTGTTTTTACTATTTTAACTTAACTCTACAATTTAGAGTTATTTTTCAATCCTAGAGGATCTCAGCCCAAACTAGTAAAGTGTTGCACGTAAAAAAAAGTAGAGGAATTGTATATTCTCAATGACTTGCGTTTATGTATCCTTCAGAGAACTAATAACAAATGTGACATAAACATGGTAAAGGTCATATTTAATAACGATCTCTAACAACAATAATTGTAATGGATTACCTTTTGATATTATTTCGCCTTCCCATAGTATATCCTCCCAAGGGTGAAGCTAAGGATTTTACATAAGGGGCCGGTACTATATATAGACTCTCAGTTTTATTTCGTTGTTGCACTTTGAGTTTTGAGTTATTGAAATAACTCACTAAACTTATTTTTCTGACATAAAAATAAATGTTATCAAAGTGTTTTCCATAATATCAATTTCCATATTTCTGTTGCTGGAGTATAATTTTACTTATTAGAAACTAAATAAAATTCATTATTATGTATACGTAGCTTCTTTCTAGCAAAAGAAAAGTTCATTACTAAGATAAATAACAAAAAGAGAATTTAAAACAAAAGATGAATGAGAAATAGGAAATCCTAAGTAAAATAGACAAACAAAAGAAACAAAACATAAGAAGAATGAGAAAGACAAAAATCCAAGTAGGATAAATAATAAAAGAGGACAAAAAAAGAAAAACATAAATGAGAAGAAAGGGAAGTGGAATTGAAGCAAACATTTTGCATGAAACCCCCCCAACCCCAAGTAAAGAGACTTAACTTTTTTTCTCTTTGACTAAAAATAGTTTAATCAAATGAACTGAATGAAATAGTATAATGTGATATTAAAAGTATTAAGTCAACTTAACTGAACTGAAAATAAGGTAAAAGAGAAAACAAGTACTTAATGATCTTTGCTCTATTTACGAAATGTCAGAAGGTTTTGGGAGTATTATATTAATTTCATATTATGACTACTATTAATTATTTATATAAAATTATCAATCATTAATAACTTTGTTATTATGGCATTATTCATTTAATATTTTAAGTTATTTATATTTATTAATCATCAATATAATTTATATTATTAATTTATTATCATTTATCAATTATATGTTAATAAATTCCATTTAATTTATTTAAGTTCCATTGAGCTTAATTCATATTTAATTAGCTCACTCTCCATCCAGTTTAGGTCAATTTATCTAGTTGTTTTCAATTGAAGAGAACAAGTCCTTAATGATTCTTTGCTCCATTTAATGCAACAATCATTTATTACCTTTATGATGTATCTTTGGGGGTATTTAGAGGCTCGTATATGTACATGATGCATGCGAAAGAGGACAAAGTAAGGATTTTGGAGAAACTCTATTGTAATTTCTCCAATATGTGTATATATTTTCCTTGTCTTTTAACAAATTAAGTCTACGTTTTTGCTATTTGATTTTTTTTCGGGGTAATTATAATGTCAAAAGAATCTTAAAGAAAGGAAATAACCTAACCACATAATAGAAAGTGAGTAATAACTTTTGGACAAATGATTAACAATAATAATATGAAATTAAAACGCCAAAGAAGACAAAAAAATTCTACCAAACGACTAATGGAAGATGTCCTTTAAAGCGAGAATGAGAGAGGAGGTAGGAGAGTGAAAATAAAACAATTATAAAAGTAAACACTTGTGCTTTATCGGCCAAAAGGAATTAGTTTGAAATATAAGCGGGATTGAAAATAAAAAATATATATAAAAAACTTAGCTAATTAATTATAGGAACTTTAACTTTTAAATTTAATTTAATTTAATTTTTTTTTTTTTAATTTTAATTTAATTTTAATTTAATTTAATTTAATTTAGTATAATCTATTTGATCTTTTTTATTTTTATTGTCCACCCCTCCTCTCTCATAATAGAGACTTTCACAGTGTTAACGTGACAATTAGTATAGACACCACCATAATTTTAATATCCCCAAAATTACATCTGATAATAACATCGGCAAAGTTTCTTCCATAATTTTCTCAGCATAGTATCTACAAACTAATTTCTTCAATAACGAATGCTTATTTTTAAAATAAAAATTATACCAGATTACCCAGTAATCAGCCATAGATTAAAACTTAAAAGATTTAGAACTGAAGGTGCGATAGAAAATTATTAAATTTACCTGGTTGACACGAGAAATTTTGCAATCCAACCATCAAATTTTGGAATTCAGTGGTGTAATAGGTGATTTAATTGGTAAAAAAAATTCATATGTACCCGTGCACACTAATTAGTATGCCAAGAAACCCTACTCGAGATTATTATAAGCCAAAACCCCTCCAACGGTTGGGTTATTCACTTGTACAAATAGGGTTACAATGGTTCCAGTGCCTCGAAATAATGAGGGCCCAAACAGTAGAGCCAAATCATTTTTTGTTTGGTTCGAGAATAATTCCCTTTCTTCCATTGATGCTCAATGTTAAGGAAAACGCCTTTTTATTACTCCCTTTGTCTCACTTTATTTGTTATATTTATTTTTTCACAGTTTACGAGGTACAACTTAATAAACTAATATCTTAAATTAGGTATAGGAAAAAAATTATAAACCTATATTTAGACTACATATTGAGGGAATCAAACAAGATCTCACATGAGTACGTTTCTCTCATGAGTATAAACCCTAACGACGGTCAAAGTTGAAATGTGAATAGTGATTAAGATCAATATGTAGCAAATAGAATGAGATGGTTGGAGTATTTTATACTAACCGCCATTTTCAATCATCATCCCCATAGGAGTTCCTCTCACTTCACGTTTTAAACTAAAATTAGTTTTTGGGCCCGAGCAATCTACCTGGTAAATTTTTATTTTATTTTTACTTTTTCATTAGTTATTCTATATTAACTTAATTATTGATACAAATAAATTTTAATTTCATGAGATAAAATTTAAATGATGCTACATAACAAGTCACTACACAATTTCGAAGGGTAATAAAATATTGTAAATAGGGGGAGTTACCCCTTTTTTTTAAAAAAGGTCCTAGGTAAAGGATTCAATAATTGGACTTTGACAACTAATAGGGTTCTACCTTGGTGCTAGAGTTATGAGATTTCAAACAATTGGTCTCATCATTGTTATTAAATTCCAACTCCGGATCTTATGATCCTAAAGAACCTCGTCGATCCCGATCCTATGTAGAATCTTATTTTATAGGTTCTTTCAATCCTACTCAACTAAAAGTCTGCATCATAAAATCTTAATGCGATTCTATGATCCTACGATCTACTATCCAATCCTAGTGTATGTGTGTGTGTGTCTATATATATAATATTTTCACCTATTAGATTTAGGTTGGATGTTACATAAATCTTAGTGAAATTTAACTACTATATATATATCTTCATTTGCGGATGTAAAAATCAGTATTATTATTGTGCTTAAACATTTGACATGACTCTTCTAGCATATTGTAATATAATTATCACTCTGTTACCCAATTATGTAGGGGGTCTTACGATCCTACTTGTCTCCTCGGTCAAAAGTAGGATCCTGATAACATTGGGTCATGGTATCAAATACTCCCACATGCATTTTTGTTCATAAATGTAATTTACATGTAAGATGTACAGTGACACTATATTAATGTATGACATGGAACGATACATGACAGGCTACTGAGCGCGCTCACACTTTAACTTCTCACTCTTGACTTGTCCATCTCTATCAATTAATAAACAATGGTGATAAATGAAGTTCCTGCCATCCTTGAATTACCCTCACGAGGCGTTTTCTATGTGCGAATAAGAGTTTTGAGATTAGGAGGTAGTATGAAGAGTGACAATATTTGGCAAGTGGTTGGAATTTGGAAGGGACTAAATTTTAAACTTCCTTAAAAGTCCTTCTTAATTACCATTTACTTTCTCTTGCCTTCCTCTTTATTAATCACAAATAGGTCTTTTTACCCATTACTTTTGATTTCACCCATAACACATGGCTCCCTTCATGTCTTACTAGCATCAAATGCATGTGCAACGTGCAAAAGCAGTTAAAGAATTAATTTGTGAAACGATTATTTGTCGAATTAGTTCAGTTGTTAGGCTGCTAGATTTTTCTTTTTTTGGTGTCCAACCCCTCTTCCCTTAGTATAATAGAGATTTTAATGCAAATACAACTCATTTAATCCCAATCTCATGTCCATCCCAAATCCCAAATCCCAATTAAATAGAAATTTATCATCTCATTCTCACCATTTGATTCCACCAAACAAACGCCCCCATTAAACAATCTGACTTGCGTGGACCCGGTTCACATTAAAAATAGTGTGCACTAGCCCAAAGCATGTGACTTGTGACAAACACTATTACTTCAAGTCATATATATCACAAATCCATAAAATATATCAGACAGGAACACACTATAGCATATATAGAAAATATTTCGTACGATTACTACATACACTATATCTTAAATAGATAAACTATATCACACAGAAAGACACTGTAGAATATAAATAAATTATGTACACTAAGAAACACAAATAGACTATAGTACACAAATACACTATATGAAAAATCCTTATACTATATCATAACTAGATGCACTATATCAGACAGAAACACACTAACATATATAAAAAATAGGAAAAATTGACTAGGATAATCCAAACTATGACCGTTCCGCTAAGAATTATCCCAACTATGAGTTATTCCTGTATAATCCCAACTATTAGATAGGTCCGCTACAAATGCACCATGACCTGAAAGAAACTTGTTTAAGCGGTAAAACAGGCACGTGTCATGCTCTTATTCGGTATTTTCAATTATTATTTTATTTTTGCTTTTTTTTAATCCCCATTACCCTTCCACCTCTTCACACTTCTCCCTCACGTGACTGCTAGCCAAGACCACTTAAAGCCCTACCCCACCTAGCCACCAGCTACCCCATCACCACCCTTGCCTAAAACCCAGCCCCAAGCACCACTCAAATCAGTGCAACAACCAACCCAGATTTGTTTTGCCAAGATGATAACTCTCTTCTTCAGGTTTGTTTTTACATATTTCGATTGCACATATTCAAACATCACAAAAATACAATTGAAATCAAACTAAAACGCACTGAAAAAGAGAGAAAGAAAGATCCATGGAGGGGGTTGAAAATTATGTCGGCGGTGAGAGAGAAAGGAGGAGTTGAGGAGACAGCATCGCGACCATTGTAACGTTCAGATTTAGAGGAAATGAGAGAGACATCGTCAGGCGAACAAGAGTCGAGTAGCTTTGGAGCTCAACGAGCTTTCTAGGGCAAATTAATATAGCTTTGAATTCGAGAATGGTGAACCCTTGACCAGCCCTCATTGATACTATTGTTTCTCTTTCGCCATTGTTGCAGAGGTTTGAAACTTCAAGGATTCGGCTTGTGCGAGGAGGAATTCTCTGAAATGTTGAAGTGGGAATTTGGGAAATGAGAAATTAATGTACAAGAATTTTAGGGGGTTGGGTAAAGTTGTAAGTGGTGGTGGTGGTTGGGTAAGGGTGAAACTGAAAGGTGGTGGTTGTCGTGAGGGTGGAGTGGTAATGGTGGTTGGGTAATGGCGGAAAGGAGAGAAAGAAAAGGAAAAATAAATATTTTTAATAGAAAATTAAAGTTTACCTGATTAAACGGTTTCAAGTCACCTGGGTACATCTGTGGCGGACCTCACCAATAGTTGGGATTATACAGGAATAAATCATAGTTGATATTATTCTTGGCGGAACGACCATAATTTGGATTATTCAAGTCAATTTTTCCTAAAATATATTACGTAGAGTGAGTGAGTGAGTGTTGTAATCATTACATAGAGTGAGTGAGTAAAAGTTGTAATAATTACGTATAGTGAGTGAGTGAGTGAGTGAAAGTTGTAATCATTATGTAGAAAGAAACACAAAATGCATATACGATATCACACACAGATACATTATATCACACTAGTCTTATATGCACGCGATGCGTGCAACGGTTGAAAACTTAATCAGTGAAGTAATTAATTATCGAATTGATAAAGCATTTAAGAGATTCTTTTTTTCCTTTATTCTATTTTTGGTGTCCACCCCCACCTCTTCCCCTTATATAATAGAGATATAGATACACTATATCATACATAGAGTGAGTGAAAGTTGTAATCATTACAACTCACGTGATATGAATCGAAGTCCACATTTTGAAGTAAGGTCAACCTAAAGAATTTTCGTCTTATTTTCATGCAATTTCATAATTAAAAATAGTGAGATTATATATATATATATATATATATATATATATATATATATATGTGAAAGTAGAAGTACAATATCATTACTCTCAGCTTATTGCAAACTTCACATTTCCATTCTCCTCTCTACGACTCTACCTAAGCCAATTAATGTTATGCAGGACCATGCTGCCTACCATAAGCATCATCACCCCTCTCTCTTTACATATATTATATTATATATATATATATATGCAATATTTACAATCCGTCACGTGTCACCATCTCTCTTTTATGCCATTTTATTCACTTTATTCTCATATATTAAAAAAAAAATTATCTACATAAAAATTTGAACCCACAACCTTAAGTATGCAAGAAAAGAGCTCCAACCACTACTTCAACATACTACTATTGCTTTTTCTATCAAAATTCATATTATAAATGAGGCGATTTTTTTATATGATAAGTTTTTTCATGCTAATGACATTAATAATTTTCAACTATTAGTAAATTATATCACACAAAATTCCGGAGCATCGCCCCAGTCTAAATACCAGTTTAATCTTTAAAATCAATTCTGACACCATACCAAAATAGTAAAATACGTACAATAAAAAGTAAAAACTACTTAATCATTTGTATACTCTCTTTCTTCGCAAATTATTAAAAAGAGACAATCTAATTTTAACCAAAAAATTAGACCAATCGAGCCCACATTTTATTACCAAGTCCATTTCATGTCACTCTAACCCAATACTATTCTTAGACGTTGACTAGTCTAGTCTTGTCTTCTCCTTTCTCTATTTCACTTTTACTCTCGAAATACAACAAACAATTATTTTGAAAACCATTAGACTTGCCGAATGAATTAAACTAGTCACTAAATGGTTTAAGTTAGATATTGAATGAATTAAACATTTTGATTATTGAATGGATAAAACAAGTTATGACATGGATCAAATAGATCTGAAATGGATTAAATTAGTCACTATCTTCAGAAAGACACTTTGTTCACTTCTTAATTTTGGGTGTGGGTCGTTGCCTAATTTTATTCTAAAAGTAGACATTCTCTTATAAGACAAGTTGCTCCTTTTTTTGGCAAAAGGATATGTTCTTTTTAAGAGTATATCATAACAAAATACACAATCTAAAAGGGTAATGAAATGCGTTAACTCATGAGATTTGTTCTTTTTTTAGATTGTTTATCAAGGTAGAAAGATATACTAATTGGAAGATGACAACTAATGCTCGTTAGACTGAATTAATGTAAAATAATTTCAGTTTCATTCCAACCTGTTTCAATTTAGCTCTTCGCTGTTCCTACTGAGTGAGGGATTTCGGTTTCTTTTAGTCCAATCCAATTCAATTCAGTTTACTTCAGTTCAGTTCAACTCAGCTCCATTCCATCCAAAAATACATGAGATAGTTGGTAATGGGTTCAAATCGATATGTCAACATGAGATAGAGAGTAACATATGACGAACTACACATATGCTCACACTTGAGTACTAATTAAGTTTTGATCAGTATATAGATTTCAATTCACTAATTTATGTGCTTTTAACAACGGTTTACTCTAGCAAAATAGATAGACGCTAGAATGTTATACTAATTTTATATTAAAGATAATATTATAATGAATTAACTAAAACAAGATACTAATAACATTTTAGCTTCTAATATTAAACGTTAACTAAGCTTGAATACTCATTTATGGTAAAAAAGACTCCTTAATTAGCAAAAAAAAACTCATACAAATAGATTTGAAGAGAAATAATTGTTTGAATTATTTTGTTGAAACTACCTATATTTGGAGTCCTTTTGTGCATAACTATCCTATTTTAGAAAAAAATAAAAATAACTACCTACTTTCTGAAAAGTCTATGTCTATTTGTAGATTTTGAAAAAATATGACCATTGATAAATTTTTTATATATTTATAAATTTGTAGGTTTGAGAAAGGAAAAAAATGATTGACACTCGTCAGCAGTAGTGTCGTGGCACCCATTAACTGGGGCAGCAATTTTGAGCCCTAACAAGGCATCAGTGCAATAGTTTTTTTTTTTTTTTTTTTGCTTTCTACGGTACAAAACTACATAGTTTTGTCTTAAAACTTACACTATTTGACATAGTTTTAAATGTGGAAAAGTAGCTCATGAAATAGATCGAGTTATTTTGCGAAATAGATCGAGTTATTTTGCGAAATAGATCATATTGTGATCTATTTTATAATTGATTAAAATGTGATCTATTTTTACTTATAAGTGTAGGGCTATTTTTTTGTTCATGTCTTATTAATATTTTTTATGAGCAATTTGATCATGACTATAAATGATTTTAGATGTATATGGGTTGAGTTTAGTTCCATGCATCTTTTCTTTAGTTTCATATTATAATGACTTTTTTACATGACAGTGCATCCGCAACCTGTGAAGAACTTGGCAACACAAGAGTTCAACAACCATTTATTTGCACTGCACCCATTAAGGTATTGGCTTATAATTAGAGAGTAGGTCTCTAATCTTTTCATTGCACTTAATCATTTAGGAAATTTTGTCACAAAAACCTTATAAGTTATAAATTTTGTGAAAATACACTTTATATAATTTTGTTTGCGAGACAATACCTTATATGACATTATATATAGAATTACACAGTGGAGGATCCAGGATTTTTCGATGGTGGTTCACCATTAATTGTCGATCACATATTAGAATCAATTTTTGTTAATCAAAAGTACTCTGTAATAGATTTTATTCCAAAAGCTAAAAAAATTCATATTACAACTAAATAAAACTTGAAAATATAACCAAGTAGTACTACTAACTACAACCAAATGTACAAACAGTACTACAAAATACAACCAAATAAAATTCCACTTTGTAAATTGAAACAAAATATAAAGGAAAATTATCATTTTGGGTACCTGAGGTTTGACAATATATCATTTTGGGTACCCAAGTTTTCAATAATATCGCTTTGGGTACCTGAGGTTTGACAATAGGTTCAATTTAGGTACCTTCATACTAACGGTGTTAACTAACCATTAAGTGTGACCCACTTTGACCGGTCAAACGGGCCGGTTAAAAAAATCGGGTCCGGGTCGAATAAACGTTGAAAAATGAAAACACTGTGCATTCGGTTTCGGTAGACCCAACGGGTTAAAGGATGTGAATTTGTCAAACGAGTCGATTAGAATAAATTTTTTTCGAGTTCGGGTCCAATAAACCTTTAACACCCAGTTCAGCATCTTATGATTGAAGATAAGGACCGAAAGTCAGAGAAGTGAGGCGTTCGGAACCTATTCTAGTAGAGGAACCAACCCCCAGAAAACTTTCGGGTAGACCCAACGGGTTTAAGGATTTGAATTTGATCTTTCTTTTATTTAGTTTTTGGGTCATATTTGTAAAAAATTCCCATAATTTGATACTATTGCTATAGATATAATGATTTTCCGGTCGGTCGAGTAAAAAACGGCTTTCTCGGTTCGGATAAAAAAATTTGTGTTCAAAACCATTATTTTTGGGTTGGATTTCGAGTCGGATTTTGACAGGTGTAGACCCACTTCTTAAAATGATCGATGACTCTAATCTATTTCAAGAGTAGTATTGGATTTGACACTTTTTTTGAAAATAATAACAACAATTACATCTTTAAATACATTAGAACCGTTGATTATCTACCCGAAACTGAACTGAGTCTTAAAGGTTTATTGGACCCGAACTCAAAAAAATTTTATTCTAACCAACCCGTTTGACAAATTCACATCCTTAACTCGTTGGGTGTACCGAAACCGAATGTCCGGGGTTTTCAACGTTTATTCGACCCGGACCCGATTTTTTTAACCGTCCGTTTGACCGGTCAAAATGGGTCACACTTAACTGTAAGTTAACACCGTTAGTATAGAGGTACCTAAATTGAACCTATTGTCAAACCTCAGGTACCCAAATCGATATTATTGAAAACTTGGGTACTCAAAATGATATATTGTCAAACCTCAGGTACCCAAAATGATAATTTTCCAAATATAAATGAAATATGCACATGCTCTTAGTATTTTCACCCAAGCTCAAATTTAGCAATTAGTAGAATATACTAGTGAATAGTAGGCATTGGTTCTATGCATAATAGCACAAATTAGTGTAGATGGATTTGGTTTATTGGTTCATTGTAGACGATTAGCAGGCATTAGCTCAAATTAGCAATTAGCAAGCATTAATTCATTGCAGCTTTGTAGATGCGATTTGCGAACATAAATCGAATTCGTCGTTAGAGACTCGAAGTGACTAGTAAATAGTAAGAGTATGAGATTTTCTAGCCAATTTACGTACAGTTATGTATAAATAGGAAAAGTGGCTTTCGACTTACAGTACAGCTCAAAAAAGTATGTACAAATCAGAAAAAGTAATAATTACACACTTTCTTTTAATGAAAATAAGGTAAAGTGACCTTCGATTTCTAAGTTCTGTTTTCGTAACATTAAAATAGTTATTATTTGTAGAAAAATTACAAGTCTTTTAATAGACAAAGATCTTTGAATAGCTCTTTGTTTTAGAAAATCACTTTTTTTTTACAATAAAAACAATTACGCAAGAAACAACCTTTTAAACCTCAAAAAGAAAAACAATCTAAATTGAAAAGAACAGTAAAGAAAAATCTTTACCCACCACAACAATCAAGAGGTAAAATTCCCTGCAATTCCCTTCTTCTTGCAAACCCAAATCTTGCCCCTTTACCTTCTTCACCTAAGCCTACTCCCCCTACAATTCCAGATTCACCACAATCCAAATCCCTAATTCCTCTGCCAATTTCCCCCAATTTCAGTTCACATTATAAATAAATCTTCCTTTACACTTTACCTATTTAGTGAAAAATCTCTTTGTAGATAACATTCACTCATTACTCCATTTGCATCATATCATACTAGGTCACTACCCATCTCTTTTTATCCTCTAAATACCTTGGAATTTGAGACATATTGGCATTATCAAACCCTTGTTTCCTCATTTGCATCGTTAGCGAGTACGAAATTAACATCTGATTCAGCCAAGTAACGGGAGCGACCGAACCGCGACACCCGCATATTGGCATTATCAAACCCCTGTTTCGAACGCTTGATGTGGGGAGTACATGGATTCTATGGAAGGGATTTTTTTTCAAAATGAACTTTCATTTTTTTATGCTGGTATGGTTGGGCATAGCTCCGCCTCTGGAATTACACACTTTGTTGTCATATTTTGGTAAAAAAGATTAACTTTTGGGTCATTACTCTATTGTTTTCCCTCCTTTTTTGTGCATTAGAATTTGGTCTAAAAATTTGAGTTGATATGTGTGACTTCCACACACAAAAAAGGAGGAGAATCAGTCCAAAGGTTAAGTTTTTGGCCTAATATGATAAATAATAACATATAAGTTGTTTTCATAATAATATTTTACAAGGTGTTTTTTCATATAACTTATAACAGATAAGATCTTTTTTGACAAAATTTCCTTAATGTTATAATGGAATCATTTAATCAAATAAGTCATGCAACAATCAACCAAACATTAAATGACACAAGAATCTAACGAGGTAGTTCATTATCTATGAACTCGAGACGGTTAAATATTACAATTAGGCACAAGGTTCACCGAAACTCTCTTTGATGAATCTCACTAGACTTCTCTAAGATCTCTCTAATTGACTCTCTTAATCTCTCCTTGTGTTAATCTGGTGGTGGTGAAATTTTAATAACCTTAAGATCTCTCTAATTGACTCTCTTTTCATCATGTGCATGTTTCTGAAGCAAATGTGCATCTTAGCTATTAAGAGCATCTACTTACCACTTGAAAAGTGAAATATGCACATCTTGTTCAGAAATATGCACAACCAGTTCAAATAATATACACATCGATCCTCTATATATATAGATAAGTTCAAGTGAGAAGGCTTCTTCGTATGAGAAGTGAGAAGAGGCATAACTCTAATGTTCTTCCTATTTTCCTTTTTGAGGTCTTTTTTATAGTTCTTCCCACTTTGAATCTTTTTCATTTTGGGAATATTTATTATTCCATCTTACCATTCGACAACCAAATATTTACTATATTTTTTACCTTTTACACTCACCCACTATGGAATCATTTATTTCTCCACCACCCATGTTTTCTTTCTCTTATTTTTTTCAAAAGCTAAAACGGTACCAATGTAAAATTTATATATTATAAAATTTAAAAAGATTTCCATCCAACTCAATTTGCATTAATTTTCCACCAGATTCCAAATTGGAATATCAAATGGGAACGGAGGGAATAATATTGTGAGTGAGAAGTGCTATAACTCTAAGACCCACTTCTCACTTGATCTTGACTCTCTCTCTATATATATATATATACTAGCCTTATATGCACACAATGTACGCAAAAATTATATCATAGTAGTTTAAGTATTTTGAATCAGTTTTTTTATGTTATTTATTTATTGAGGTTGGGTGAGTGGGCAGTTACTTTTTGTGATGTAGTGGGATTGTGGGATGATTATAGGTGGTTTATTTATGCAATTTTTCTCATTAATTTTTTATTTATTTTTTATGATAAATTATTTTTTTCCTATAAATTATTAATTAAACAACAAAGGGTAAATTAGGCAATACATTAAGTTTGGTGTCCCACCCTTCTTCCCTTACATATATATATATATATATATATATATATATATATATATATATAAGTGGGAACCGGTGAGAAGGATTGATTTACATTATTTTTGAACTAGATGTGCATATTTTTTGAACTGGATATGCATATTTCACTTTTCGACCTGTAAATATATATTCTTGAACGATAAAATGCACATTTAGTTTAAAAAATATGCACACCAATAAAAAAAGTTGCACCTTTAGTTAAAAAAATATGCACATTTAGTTCACAAAATATGCACGAAAAATCCTTCTCGCCCTTCTTATTTTAAGAATCTTTTTATTTGATTGAGAGAGAGAGAGAGGCGGGATCCAATAAGAAGGATCTTAAAATGAGAATGGTGAGAAGGATCGATGTGCATATTTTTTTATCTGGATGTGCATATTTTTTGAACTAGATATGCATATTTCACTTTTCGCGCTGTAAGTTTTTGCTCTAGAAAGATAAAATGCATATTCATTTTTGAAAAATGCACATGATAGAAAGTTACACATCAAAATATATGCACATTCAGTTCAAAAAATATGTACAAAACATCATTCTCACCCTTCTCATTAAAGATTCTTAAAATGAGAAGGGAGATAAGGATTTTTGTACATATTTGAACTGAATGTGCATATTTTTTGAACTCAATGTGCAACTTTTTTATCATGTGCAATTTCTTTAAATGAATGTGCATCTTCCCTTGAAAGAGCATATACTTACAACTCAAAAATTGAAATATATATATCCAGTTCAAAAAATATGCACATTTAGCTCAAAAAATACGTATATCGATCCTTCTCACTTTTTAAATTTTAAGATCCTTCCTATTAAATCTCAACTCTATATAGAGGTGAGATCCAATGCGAAGGATCTTAAATTGAGAAGGATCAATAATTTCTCTCCTTTTTTTTACTATTGCATCATTTAGATTTTTTACACTATTGACATACTTTACTTTGACTACTTTTGTGGTTTGACTCCATCTATTTTCTTAAGTTCCACCAAATTACTATTTAGATAGTCAAACTTATAAAAATTTGACCATATTTTAAATTTTATTTACATAAAAGAAAAAATGTTGTCATGTGGGGTCTTTTTAGATTCGTTTGCATATTTATTTTCATAATATCAATTTTCATAATTTATGATAATATATAAATGAAGTTAATGGTCAAAGATATGCATTGGAGACCACATGATGGAAGTGGGTAACACTCTTACATAATGAAATTATAAAATCACAGAGAAAGCATATATTAGTAATTACAGTTATACATAGTCAAATAATTTCATCGAAAAATATGACAAATCAAACAAATAAAAAGAAAAGGCAGTATAACTTTATTTCATAAGTAAGCTTAACATTTAGAGAAAATGTTTGGTTCACAATAGATAACTAGTTTTACCTTTACCTTATTTGGAGTTTGTTCTCTTTCTTTTTCTCTCCACTTTTATTTTTATTTTTGCAGACTTCCCAATTGTTTAGTTTATTACCAGATGGGAGCATGGAGAGTACTAGTATTAATAAAATTTAAAGAGTATATGTTGAAGTTTATCCTTCATAAGTGAAAAACTAATTAACAACTAAGGTCTTCAAATGGATTTTACTGTAATTAATTTTTTTATTTTGTTTTCCATGATTAATAATTTATAGTTTATCCTCATTGAATTTCAGTACCAGTATGCAAATTACTCGAATCCGAACTATATGAAAAGTGGAAGATCCACTTTGAAGTTTCAATTGATCAATCAGCGAGCTGATTTCTCCTTTGTATTATTTTCTGGTGGATTATCAGCTGTGAGTTTTCCCATTTATTTGATATAATTCTCATGACATTAATAATGCTACTTTTGCTTATAAGTGGGTTATGGAATATGTAGCCAAAGCTAGTTGCTGTATCAAACACCATATCATTTGCAAATCCTAAAGCACCTGTCTATCCACGTCTGGCCCTTGGAGAGACTTGGGATGTGGTAAGTATTATCCTTCAATATAAAAATACAAAAAAATGCTCATAGGTGCTTTTGGTCTAATCTATTCAACTTATTTCTTATCAGATGACGGTAACATGGACAAGCGGCTATGACATAGACGAAGCAGTACCTTTCGTGGAGTGGGGTCTTCTGGGTGCAGATACCATGCGATCACCTGCTGGAACTTTGACTTTTACTCGTAATCAAATGTGTGGTATGCATCTTCTTCAATCACTATTTCCACGTCTAGGTAATAAATTTCTTGATTACATGACGTGGATGAGATCATGAGAGAATGAATATATATATATACTAGATTATAAAATAATTTTATTATGAAATTTTATAATATGCACTAGATAATTTTATGAATCGTCGCATTTTACCACTTAAACTTTTCATGTTTTTAGAAACTCGTACTTTAATGATTTCTTTTTAAATTCCACCTACCAATTACAATTTTATTAAAAATTTCCACTACTTAACGATTTTTGTCAAATTTCATTAACAAAAAAACCGTTAAATGGTCCCACATATATATTTTGTTAACAAAATGGAACTTGAAATAGTTGCAATTCTTTCCAAATATTTGTAATTCGTTCCAAATTTGCTCTAAATTTGTTGAAGATTTGCCCTTTAATTGATGAAATTGACTTCAATTTCAGCGTAAACTAATAATAAAATACATATGTGGGACCCACTTCACGGTTTTGCCAACGAAATTTAACAAAAATCATTAAGTGGTGGGAGTTTCTAATAAAATTGAAATGATAGGTGAAAATTTAAAAGAAAAATTCATTAAGGTGGGAGTTTCTAAAAACGTGAAAATTTTAGGTGGTTTGAACAAAAAAAATCCTAATTTTATTTGCATACGATGTGTGTTTTGGCTACTGTAACATGATAAAATATGAAGGTACACAACATATTTTATTTTCAAGCTAAATTCATTTTGCCTCATTTTTCTTTGAAAACATCGCTTACTCCCCACCATCAACTACAACTTTTGTTATATAGTACACGGTAAGATATTTTTTGCTTATTGTCTAAATGAGAAAAAATTCAAAAGTACTTGAAAATACTTTATCATATTTCTCACTCATGCTAAAATACTCTATCAGGATCAATTTGATCAAATGTGCCTTCACTCATGAACAATCAATTACTCATGTATTTCAAAATAAAAAATTTCAAAAGTATATAAAAGTATAGCAAAGTGGGTGTCTATCTATAGATCTCAAGAAAATATAATCATTGATATTTTTTTAATTGTTTTTACTTTGTAGGTTTTTTAGATATTTTAGTTAGAAGTTTTGAATATCTTTTATTAAAAATCTGATGGCTAAATTTGGAAATAAAACTTAATTACTTAAAAACTCATTGATTTATTTTATTTATTTTTCTTTTATTTCTTTTTGGTGTCCACCCCCACCTCTTCACTTATATAATAGAGATATATCAAGTTACTTAGAATAAATTTAGACCTTGCAAACTGGCACATGATCAATGTCAAATATAAGTAACTCAAACCCGAACTACACACAGAATAAGATTAAGCCATTCATATATGAGAAAACGGCCCCATCTAATCTGAATATCTGTGACTAGTTGGCCTTGGTAAACGACCTATGAACCGTAGACATATGCATGAACCAAATGACTTGAGATCTAAATATGACCGAACTAAACTTGAGTCCAACAACCCACTTGGTATCTTATAGAAGGTTTAAGCGGTGATTAATACAATTTATTCTCATTGACCCAAAAAAATGTATATGATGATATCAATCATTTGAAATGAAAAATGATGGAATTTCTCAGTAATGCTCAATATTTTTTTACTACATGAGTTCCTAATTAGTATTTCTGATTTCTAAAAAAACTGATTGTATAATGAATGTGCATGAAAATCATGTAGCTGCACCTGCAAGAACAGTTGGTTGGCGTGATCCTGGGTTCATACACACTAGTTACTTGAAGGATTTGTGGCCCAACACCATGTATGTTGTACATCATACATTAGTTCCACTTATATTTATCTATTTATATTGATATTAATCATGTTCATAACTTATATTCATCATCTTAACTTATATTCTCTAACTCAATCTTTTCATGTCCTTGGTTGTTTTCCAGATATTCATATAGGATGGGTCATATCTTGTCAAACGGATCACATGTTTGGAGTAAGAAGTATAAATTTAAGTCAGCTCCTTTTCCAGGGCAAAGCTCCTTACAACGTGTTGTGATCTTTGGTGACATGGGAAAGGTATATTGAAACTTATTTACTACTTTCATTGCATTGTTAAGTGATATATACCATCACCGCATAAAAAGTTAGGACTTGATTTTTCCCAAAATAATAAACCACATATATTTATAGTATTATGTGATTGTTTCAAAAGGTTTTAATTATAGCGAGGTTTCACTACCTATACTCAGCCAAACAAGTTCTAGATTGTAAAAGTGAGAAATACATGTCCCAAATATCATTTTTCGTTTTGTATATTTATGAATAAAAATGTACATTAGTCCCAATTTATTATTTCAGGCAGAACGAGATGGATCAAATGAATATGCAGATTACCAACCAGGATCATTGAACACCACAGATCAATTGGCTAAGGATATTGACAACATTGATGCCGTCTTCTTGATTGGGGATATGCCATATGCCAATGGATACATCTCACAGTGGGACCAATACACTGCCCAAGTAGAGCCAATAACATCAGCTGTGCCATTCATGGTTGCAAGGTTTTAACCTATACTTTTAATAACTTTTGTTTCTTTACTTGTAATTCTCACGGTTTCAAAACAATTATCAAGGATAGTTCTTAGAATAATACAAGTACTTATCTCATGTTCCCTATTCCGTGTCGTTTCGAATCCATTTCTCGTTTATATGCAACACAGTAGGACAGTCGCAAACTCTCGTCCTGGCACATATTTGGGACATTTACAACATGTTTATAATGTATGTTTTGGATGTGGAGCAAATAAAAGGAACCTTAATTGCTTTTAAGCAACAATGGTGTTTCAACATTGATATGCTAATATAAATTACTTTTGTTATTAGTGGTAATCATGAACGCGATTCATCAAATTCTGGATCTTTTTACGACACTAACGACTCGGGAGGTGAATGTGGTGTCCCTGCTGAAACAATGTACTATGTTCCCGCAAAAAATAGAGCTAAATTCTGGTACGTACAAAACTTGTACATTCACTAACTTTGATGAAGATAAGTACTCATTAAATCTACAATCCCTTGTGAAGAAAATCATGATTTGTTATTGATATGGATAAAAAGGTACGCAGCAGACTATGGAATGTTTCACTTTTGCATAGCGGACACGGAACATGATTGGAGGGCAGGCAGTGAACAATACAAATTTCTAGAGGAATGCCTTGCATCAGCAAATAGGCACAAACAACCTTGGCTAATATTTGCCGGTCATAGACCTCTTGGCTACTCCTCCAATTCATGGTTTGGGCTTGAAGGCTCGTTTGAAGAGCCTATGGGTAGGGATGACCTCCAAAAGTTATGGCAAAAGTACAAAGTTGATATTGCATTTTGGGGTCATGTCCATAATTATGAAAGGATTTGCCCTATTTACCAGGTACTATTACTATCATTTAGACTTCATAAGTTCGATTTGGAATTATGTATCACTTTACAATTGTGTTTTCTTGACCTGAGTTTTACCTTTTCTTGTTAAGAGAACCGAGTGAGTATTAAGATAATATTTTTTGCTTAAGATATTTGTCAAATTTATTTTTCCATTCCCTGATGAGTATGATTTGGTGGGTGCAGAATCAGTGTGTGAACAAGGAGAAATCTCACTATTCAGGTGTCGTAAATGGCACAATCCATGTAGTTGCAGGAGGCGGAGGAAGTCATTTGTCTCAATTTAGCACATTAAAGACGGTTTGGAGTATTTACCAAGACTATGATTTTGGGTTTACCAAACTCACAGCATTTAACCACTCATCTTTGTTGTTTGAATACAAGAAGAGCAGTGATGGCAAAGTCTACGATTCTTTTACTATCTCTAGAGATTACAAAGACGTCTTGGCTTGTGTTCATGATGGTTGTGAAGCCACCACTTGGGCAACTTGATTAAGAGAGGAGAGCAAAGATACCTTAATAAAGTGCTCAAATTTCAAGATTTGAATGTGATGACAAGTTAGTTTAGATGAAGAAGAATTCTAGAACTTTGAAACCAACCCAACTGTAATATTTAATTTAATTGTCCAGACCTCTATCACTTGTTTTTATTTTTGTTTCTCTTATTTAACTTATGTAGTTTTGTTATAGTATTTAAAAAATAATTTGAAAAAAGGAAAAATTGGATCAAATAGCACAAACTATACGTTTGTTGCACAAAACAGCACCAACAAAAAAAGTTGCACAAAACAACTTGAACATTTTCTAATTGGTGCAAAAAACGACATACACGGTTTTTTCACCTGAGATTCCCATATTTCCGGTGATTCTTTAGTATTTTAGCTTTATGATTTCTATTACCCATACACTGTAGACATTCCTTTTGATTTCTTCCTTGAACATTTGCCACTCATCCTCCAACTCTAGGTTTTTATTGACAAAATCAATTTGGGTGAAATTTTAGAGTTTCAAAGAGGAAACAAGGTGATTTTTAGATCCAGTAGTTTATTTAAAGTGGAGGGAAAAAGATAGCAAAATAAAAAAAAGCTAAAATACTAAAGATACACCAGATTTAAGGAATCTTTGGCTAAAAAAACCACTTATGTCGTTTTTTGCACCGATTAGAAAAAGTTCGTGTTGTTTTGTGCACATTTTTTGTTGGTGTTGTTTTGTGTATCAAACGTATAGTTTGTGATGTTTGATCCAATTTTTCCTTTGAAAATACAATTTATCTTTTGAATTTTAAATATAATATTAGGATTAACTACTTTGGTAATAAAGTAAAAACAGAAATTACATCATAAATATAAGAGGGAGGAAAAGAGAATAAAAATAATTTAAGGTGTTTTTCTTCGACAACAACAAAAGTTACGGAAAATAACTGAAAAATGCATCCATACTCATGGCTATCAATAAATTTCCCTCATACTTATCGCATACATGAGTCTCATCTCATTATGAGTGGTCAACGGGATCCTATCAAAGAATGTCTTTCAACCCCAAAACATTCTCTCAAGTAGATAATGAACCGATCTTCAAATTGTTCACCAATGTACCACAAGTTCACAATGATGATTCTTGTCATGCAATTACCTAGGAAACTCATGAACAGACTCCCAATAGAACTAGCTATTGTCTTAAGTTTTGTTAACGATGTTCGCTTTTAGGTGATGATTTGGTGAAAATTTTCATTCACCATGTGCATAATCGGCCGAATTTGGAAAGAAGGATAATTTTTAATGAGATTTCTAGAAATATAAATGTGATTAGCAAAATTGCAAGAAACTTGTTTTTGAACATCTAACTTGAAAAAACAAGTTATCTGTTGAACTTTAAATAGAATATTAGGTTTAACGGCTTTGGCAAATTAAAACAGAAATCATACCATAAATATAAGAGGCGGGAAAAGAGAATAGAAATAATTCAATGTGTTTTTTTTCGATAACAACAAAAGCTAGGGAAAATAACTGAAAATGCATCCATACTCATGGCTATCAATAAATTGCCCTCATACTTACCGCATAAATGAGTCTCATATGATGATTAGTAGTCGACATAAACTTATCAAAGGATGTCTTTAAAACCCAAAATATTCTCTGAAGTAGATAATGAACAGATTTTCTATCCAAATTGTCAACCAATGTACCACAGTTTTACAATTTGATGATTTTTGTCATGCATCTTCCTAGGGAAACTCATAAAAAGACTCTCCAATTCAACTAAAATGCTAGTTATTGTCTCATGTTTTGTTAACGATGATCTCTTCCAGGTGATGATTTAGTGAGAATTTTCATTCACCATGTACATAATCGACCGAATTTGGAAAGAAGGATTAATTTTTGATGAGATTTCTAGGAATATAAATGTGATTAGCAAAATTGCAAGAAACTTGTTTTTTAACATCTACCTTGAAAAATCAAGTTATCTTTTGAATTTTAAATAGAATATTAGGATTAAAGGCTTTGGTAAATTAAAAACAAAAATTATATCATAAATATAAGAGGGAGAGAAATAGAATAGAAATAATTCAAAGTGTTTTTCTTCGACAACAACAAAAGCTAGGGAAAACAACTGAAAATGCATCCATACTCATGGCTATCAATAAATTACGCTCATACTTATATGCATAAATGAGTCTCAGATGATGATGAGCGGTCGGCAGAAACCTATCAAACAACGTCTTTAAAGCCCAAAACATTTTCTGAAGTAGATAATGAACAAATTTTCTATCCAAATTGTCCACCAATGTACCACAGTTCCACAATTTGATGATTCTTGTCATGCATCTACCTAGGAAACTCATAAAAAGACTCTCCTAATCAACCAAAATACTAGTTATAGTCTTATGTTTTGTTAACGGAGCTCGCGTTTAGTTGATGATTAAGTGAGATTTTCCATTCACCATGTGCATAATCGACCGAATTTGGAAAGAAGGATAAATTTTTAATGAGATTTCTAGGAATATAAAAGTGATTAGCGAAATTGCAAGAAACTTGGTTTCTTAACATCTAAATCGGATTAACAAACATATAATAGTGTCAATCATAACATTCATGTATAACTCGACTTATATATATATATACTAGCCTTATATGCACGCGATGCGTGCCTCGTATGAAAGAGTAATATGTAAAGATTTGAAAGAAAGTACATTGCAATTTCTCGAGTGAATTAAGTGTATAAATGTATAGTTTTCATACTATTAAAAATAATTATTAAATTTTAGTTATTTTGTCTTTTTAGAGGGTGTAATTGTAATCTCAAAAGAGTTTAAATAGTGAAATAATTTAAATACATAAAAAAGTGTAATGAATATTAGGGAGTAGATTAGCAATAGTGATTTAAAAACAAAACGCCAAAAAAGAGAATAATCTTACAAAATATTCATGGAAGATGGCATTAGCATCATCGCTCATGAGTTAAAATAAATAAATCATCTTTCTCCCTCTACTACTTTATAAATCATCCTAAAATACTTTATCATGTTTCGTGATCCATTTGATCAAATGCACCCCCGCTCATGAGCAATCGATCAATTATTCATGTATTTAAAAAAATCAAAAGTATATAAAAATATAGCAAAGTGGGTGTCTATTTGTTGATCTCAAGAAAATATAACCATTGACATTTTTAATAATTATTTTTATTTTGTAGATTTTTATATATTTTAGTTTGAAGTTTAAACATATGTTGCTAAAAATCTGATGGCTTAGATAGGAAATTAAACTTAATTCCTTAATAACTTCCTTGATTATTTTATTCCTTTTTTTTCTTCTTAATTTTGGTGTCCACCCCCACCTCTTCACTTATATAATAGAGATACACATCTTTGAAGCGAAAACCACCTTCTAACTGGTTTTCTTTGCGGAGATCTACAAGAAAGTAAAATATTATTCCTCTATTTTTAGTCCACAAGCATCGAAAGATCACCATGTATGCTAGAATGGAAGATAGGGAACAAAATCATTCTCTTGATTTTCTTGGTGACGGGCGAAACAATAGAGGAAGTGAGGGACTATTTGTGATGTTCGAAGCAATGTGAAGTACTCGTCTTGTAACCTTTATATGACTAGAACATACAATTGTTTTGAGGTGAGTTTATTAGGCTTAGAATGTCTAACGTTATCAGGCTCATAAACCCACAAGTTACACTTACTCTTCTAACATCCATAACAGGCCAACTACCCTTCAAGGGTTTGGGTTGTGTACAATCTTTACCAATATGTGTGGCCTCATAGTGCCCTAAAATTATTAGTAGTTGGTCCAATCTAATTTTTCTAACAACAACAATTAGATTCTAGCAAAGCTTTAAGCTCATTCAACATAACCGAATAATTAACTTCGTAACAGTTGATGTATAAGGAACATTACCCTTTCGCTTAATCTCATTAAATCTAAGTGATATGCCATGTTTTATGGGAAGGAATCATCTCTTAGACTTTTCCATTTTGAACTTAGTGATGATCTAATTAATTTATGTTGTTTGACTAAGTCCAATCATCCTCTATAGATCTTGATTCCCAAAATGTACTCTACATTCCGATGGTATCTTTCATAGAGAAACAACTCTTTACTCATTCTTCAACTGACTCAAGCATGAGAATGTAGTTTTCTAAGAGAAGTATGTCATCCATATACAAGAAGGAAAAAAGTATATCACTCCTTCTATTATAAAGACAAGATTATTATCGAAGTTCAAGTGAACCAAATTACTTGATTACCTCATTTAAATGGAGATTCTAAGTCCAGGATGTTTGCTTTAGTCTAGAAATGGACATTTGAAACTAATATACCTTCTTAGGTGTTTTGGATACACAAAACCCTCTAGTTACGTCATATTCACATCTTCTTACAAGAATTCATTCAAGAAAGTGGTTTTATTTCCATATACCAAATCTCACAAATGTAGAAGGCAACAATCACTCCAAATGATTAAACAAATCTAAGGTGATTACAAAGCACATAAGATCAGTCATCAAGAGAATCCACGCAAAGGAACTTAGAGAATTTAACTAAGTCTGAAAATTCAATTTGAACCCTAAACTATTCGTTAATATTAATTAGGAAAAATTGTTTAGAATAAGTTAACCTTTATGCCATCTTCTATTATTAAGTTAACTTTTGGGTTATTCTAGAATAAGTCAAGCTTGTATGACACTTAAATTTAGATAGGTTGGTTTACCTTCAACCTATTTAACCGGTAAACTAAAAACGTGGACCCACTTTCTCTCTATGTGGGTTCATCTTCTCCACGAAAATTCTTTGCTGAAGTTCCATTAAAGCAATTCCACCATGCCTTGTCATTTTCCAGCATCGAATCACAAGAAAAACAAATGCCAAGGTTTTTTTATTTTTAATTCATCTTACATATATACTATTTAACTAGTAAATCACTCAGGCTTTAAGTTTCTGGTTGAATGCAAATGGTTTTATTGTTTTAGTTGATATGAATTCATGTAGTGTAAAACATTTTCGGCTTCATCGTCTCCATGTAAATCCAATTCTGTATCCGTTTTTTAAATAAAGTGTAGATTTGGGACAATTGATGATCTTGAAATGCTTTAAAAGCCTGAATTTGATCTGGGTAGTGGAAAATTAAACTGAAAATCAGGCATGACTCGTACCTGTTTCGGTGATTTGGGTGGTGTGAAGAGTTGTTGGGGATACAGATTGAAGTTATTGCATAATGAACAGTAATGTAAGTATACATTTGATTGTCCAGAGGTAGGAGAGAGAAGGAAAAGGGAAGCTTGAAAGGAGAAAGAGGGGGAAAATTGGAGCCATAGAAGGGGTTAGGCTCGAGGTGGAGGACGAATTTTCCGGTGCCGATTGCTACTAAGTTGGGTCAACCGGTGGGAATTCTGGTGCCGGCGATGGAGAGGATGCCTCCATTGGTGGCGTTGGTGACATGGTTTTGGGATAAGAAATGTAAATCATGTGACAGAGCTGCAAAAAAACAAACAAGGCATAGGACTAGTGTGAATGGACCTTGGACGAGGGAGGAGTTGGAGGAAGAAGAAGGGGAATCTATGAGGAGATTATTTCAAAAAAAAAAAAAGGGAAAAAAGGATTAAATGGGCAAATGACTTGCTTTAACCTAGTGTTGCAGGTAACAATATAAAGCAACTCATCTAAATTTAAGTGTCATACAAGCTTGACTTATTTTAGAATAATCCAAAAGTTACCTTAATATTAGAAGATGGCATAAAGGTTGACTTATTCTAAATAATTTTTCCTATTAATTAATAGACAAAGATTAAAGTCAATTTAACAATCATAAATAACTTTTAGTAAAATCACTCGTACCCTTGTAAGGATGCTATGACATGAATTTATTTTATTCATGCAAGAATTAACTTTCCCTCCATTTAACCTAGTGGCTGAAAATCATCCCACAAAATTAGGAAATCTAGATATTACAACTTGGAAACAAAATCTCTAGATTCTAGGTTAAAATAAAGGAAATAAGATAAATAAATCTTGACTTCCCCCATCGTTGGACATGATTCCCTAAGGGAATACTTCTATGGTTGCCGCCCACTTCTTCATTAATTAGGAAAGATTTGCTAGATTCTTTCCTAATTTACAACTCAATGATAGCTGAGAGTTTGGGATCAAGGAAACTAACCAAGGAAACCTCCTACTAGGCCGAAAATACAAGAGAATTTCCTACTAGTAATTTACTTTCTAAAATAAAAATAACTCAACTACTTAATTGTCAATTGGACTTATTGTTAGACACTCAAAATGTAAAATTTATTGAACTTTATCTTCAAATCAAGTAACCATGGTCATAAAAGCTTGTTTTGAATTAAGATTAAATCCCATGGCTTCCATAACTAATGCAACAAGCTCATATTGGACTTTGGACTTAGAACTTTTACTTGAATCCACATCAACCTCCCCCTTCTTCAAAAGAATTTTGCTCAAATTCTCATCATCATAATAGGGAGATAAATCACTAACATTAAAAGTAACACTAACAATTACCATACTCACTTGGTAACTCAATCTTGTAAGCACTGTCACCAATAATTTGTTCCACCTTCAATGGATCATCAGCTCTATGAATCAATTTGTACTTCTTCTTGCTAGAAAATCTTTCTTTCGAAACCAAACTAGATCACCTTCTTGGAATTTGTGTTGTTTTCGACCCTTGTTGGCTCTTTCTTTGAACATGGAGTTCATTATCAATTTTATCCGTGACTTGTTCACAAGTATTCTGAAGGATTCAACTATCTTCTTAGCATCAACATGAACTTCATTCTTTGGCATAGAAGTAAAATCAATGGGGAGTAAAGGATTTACACTATAAACTACCTCAAATTGATATCTTGAAGTAGTAGATGAATGAGATCAAATGCAAGCAAAATCTACATGTGCTAGCTTCATATCCCAATATTTTTGTGTCTTGCTCACCAAGACACACAATAAGGCTCCAAGAGTCTTATTAGCAACTTCAATTTGGTAATCAGTTTGAGGATGATGACTTTTGGAGAACTTCAACTTTGTACCAATCATATGCCAAAGACTTCTTCAAAAATGACTTAGGAACTTAGAGTCCCTATCCAAAAAAATTCTTCTCAGAACACTAGGAAGCTTAATAATTTCTTGAAAATAAAAATCAGCAGCAAGTAAAGCATCATTAGCTTTATATATGGGAATGAAATTTAGACATTTTCATAAACCTATTAACAACCACCATAATTACATTTGTGCCCCTTTGAGTCCCAGACAACTCAACAATATCCATGCTCATAGTATCATGCATATAACATGGAAAATAGATACCATGGAAAATAGAACTTTTACATAGGTTGAACTACATCATCATTAACATATAAAGATTTAGTTTGTTAAAACCCTAACATTCTAGCATATACCATGGAAAATAGATATACACGCCTAGAAAAAGTGTTAGTCGTTCCTTGTACTTAAAAGTGAAAGTAAAGAATTGACGAAATGCTACCCACTTAGCGTGTCTATTATTTAATTTTTTTGTCCCTGGATGTGCGTGAAAGCCTCATGATGACTATGAAGTATGAAAGGATTGTGGGCCTCAAGTAATGTGGCAATGATCCAAAGCCCTCACAATAGCATAAAATTCTCGAGCATAATTGTAGTAATTCAAATTGGCGCTAATTAGCTTCTCACAAAAGAATGAAATTGACTACCTTTCTTGGACTAACACAACACCAATTCCCACGCCACTTGAATCACATTCCACCTAAAAGAGATTGTTGAAATCTGGCAATGCTAAACAAGGAGCATTACACAACTTGTCTTTCAATTCTTCAAGGGCTTTCGAGCCAAAGGAGTCCAAGTGAACTCCCCCTTCTTCATCACTTCAGTGATTGGCGCCATTATTGAGGAAGTTTCGTATGAATCTCCTATAAAATGAAGCGAATCGAAGAAAGGTTCTACAATCACTTGCACTTGATGGAGAAATCCATGTGGAGATGGCCTTCATCTTTTCAGGATCAACATGTACTCCTTCCCAGAACAATGCATTACTGGCGCAGTATGTTTAAATTGATCGAGGTATCTCCTAAAAGAATGGACTGGTTTGGGTATCTTTACATGCTCGTCATAAAGAGGTGCACTATAAGGTGACCGCTGAACTTCCCTCGAACCAAAGGGTTTTCGAGGGGAGTTTCTTTTTGTGTTTTAAGGGGACGAATGGAGGATCCCCTTGACTCCTCCCTCGGATCCTCCGAACTATGGTCTCAACCTCAACATTCCCAAGATGGATATGGAGGAGGTTATAGTTGTTATACATTTCCAAGCCGATGGGCATTTTGTCAATGGCGATATGCTCTATGCACCGCAGGAAGGGATTCCTTGGAGCTTAGTAATGAGTACTTTCTTTCCGGGTGTGTCCTCTCTCCGGCCTATCCTAAAAGTAGGAGCCGAGAGCCTTTTGTGTTGTTTTTTTTATGTTCACTTGTACTTTTCAATTGAGTAACTCATTGACACCTTGTTTTTTTGTAAGAATTGCATTAAATCATCTTGACATAGATATGAGGCTAGGATTATTGCTAAGTCTATAATGGTGGCATAGGCTCGCGCTGCCCTATTGGCCGGAGAAGAAAATTTTCCATAACCTTCCATAGTAAGTCTAAACCACATCAACTCTTAAATTGTTGTTCTATGCTATGATACTTAACCTAATTTTTCATTTTCAAACTCCAAAACACAAACACAAATCAAAGCAACCACTTGTTATTCTGGTGTTTGAGACGACCAGTTCGGCTTCTCACGTGGCACCCTCTCCACAAGAGTCCCAGCACTAGAGGAATCAATGAAAGAGGAATGATTCCTAGTTTACCTCTAAGGTGTCTGACCTTCTCTTCGACTTGATGGCCTCCCCAAGTCGTGTTGATGCTGAAAAGGAAGACCTCCTCTGGTCAAAAGGTGGGGGACCAATCCCTTCGCCAAAATGGGTGGTGGCAGCTTCGAGGCGGTCGACATTATATGTGCAAGTCGATCAACCTTGAAGGCGCGTTACAAGAAGGTAGAAATGTCCTCAATGGTTCCTGAGGACAAGGAATTTGTTCACCTTAACAAGGTCGAGGACGAGGTCGAGGCACTTAATGAGTGTTGGCTTCCGGTACATATTTTAACTTGAACTTTTCTCTTGTACTAATTATAGGTAGAACCTTAGTATTTGTTCAGCTTTCCCTTATTGGCAAGCTTGTCGAGCACCTTTGTTTAACTCCCTGCAGCCTTTTGGCGGTGTGACCACACTCTCGGTGGTAGTCACACCTAGTTTCTTACTCTTCGATTGGCCGATGTCTTGATTGGAGTAGGCTTGGGCTAAGCCAGTTTCTCTTTCAGGTTAGGGTTATTTCCTGACGGTTGATATTATACCTAGGATCATCCTCCCCCATCCGAGGATTTTGACGTTTCATTCTCTATTAATGACTATCTTTAAAATTGTTCGAGTCGACCTTGCTCCGACTACTACCTTCTTCTTGGGTGTATGCTGCTTGGATGATTTTTGCGCTTGTCTCATAGTGTCTGTCAGTGTTACAATTTATTTCTTGGAAGCTCAAACTTACACTTGCTCAGATGGAGTTCGCTCGTGAGAGCAATGACAGCCACTTCGTCCTGTAAATCTGATTTTTTTAGTAATTCCTCATTGAATCTTTTGATGTGATTGCCTAGACTTTCTCCTTTTGTTGGAAGACTTACATGAGATGTAGGTTGGTTTTCCTGTGGTGCTTGTCCACAATGAAGTGCTGGGAGAAAAGAGCTTCTAGGTAAGAGAAGATAGTAATGATGTCGGGTTATAGTCTAGTGAACCAGCTTAGCCCTTCAAGGTCGTAGGGAAATACCTACACCAAGTAGCCTCACTGTAGGACTAAACCATATGATCAGCAGGATCTTAGACAACAGAGTATTCCTTGCTTGAGGGACCTTTATCTTTCTCGGGTTAGGGGTCTCCATGATCTCTTGGCTGAACAGGGTAGCATATGTTGCAAAAGAAGCCTCTCAGAACCCTAAGTCTACGACTTCTTCCTCTTCCCCAATTAAGGGACCCTTGCTTTTTTGAGGTGGCTCATTATGCTTTCGTATAATTATGTTAGAGTATTGGGAGGCCTGCATATATTTTAACTCGCTCATCCGGGACTTTCCCCTCTTCTCGTTGATTATTTTCCTAGCATCAAAGTTCTTGTTTTCATTTTTCGTTGTGTGGTTACCTCTCGGGAATCACCCTTTGGCGTGGCACTATCGTTTTCCCTATAGAACTTGTTTGAGCGATCATTGAAAGAACTAGACCTACCTCGGTGAGAGCTCTCGTTGAGGGAGTCTGATGCTGCCAAGTGTCACCTTAAAGCAAGGCATAGAGTGTCTTTCAACCTGTCCATAAGCTGCCCTATCACCGTGGTGATGTGTGTGTTCATCTTGTGTTCATGGCGTTGCAAATCAGTGTAAGTCACTGGTTGCACCAAGAGGTTGTTCTCCGGGTGCTCGTTAGGATCCTCGTCCTCCACGATCACCTCGTCTATGTTGGGTGGTTGATTCGTCTTAGTTATTAGAGATGATATCTTACGCGATCTTGTTCGTCGTATGGTTATTCTGTAGCTATTTTTTTAGTTCCCCCATAGACGGCACCACTTGTTTCGAGTCTCTAAATCACAATATAGATTTATATTCGGGGGATTCAACTAATACTGCTTGACTAGAGACAATATGGTCTAAACTGTGTTAAATCCTGCAAAACAGTTGGGTTGTACCTAGGAATGTCCCTCCAATGCTTAATTTAGAGCCAATGCTTAAGTTAGAGCTGATTCCAGTGAAGAGGTCAAAATCAAGTACAATACTATTTCTAAATTCCTGAAAGTTTGTACCTGACAGGTCATGTGAAAATATTATTATAGGTAGTACCAAGTGTGGCGTCATCCAGGGAATGATGATGTCAAGAAATCTGTCCATTAGCGTGCCACATAAGTATCCGCTCTCCTGTCTTGGGATAGCCCAAGGGCATAATGGTCATTTGATATCATTCAGGACATTTTGGTAACTTCTGTGGAGAGAATGAGTTAGCATTGGACTAGTTTCGAGCAATGTTTTTAGTATTATCATGAACATAATAATAATTATTAAGCTTTGATATAATCTAGAAGGCAAAGGTAGACTATAAGTCCCAATAGCATATGTTTTAACTGTTGCAAGATCATCAATTGTGCTACCAACCTCCCTCAATTACGCTATTTGGAAGGAGAAGAAATTGTGTGACATGGACTCACTTAAAGCTACTTATGCATGCTATATTAATTCAAAATCTGGGAGAGTATATCATAGTAAAGCATGATTACAAAAGGTGTGCTTTCACCTGCAATTGCACTAATATATGAGATTTTTACTTCGCAAGCAACAACTATACAAGAATTTTTTTTCACCATCAAACTTCTTACTTGGTACGTCATGTGCTCATTGACTAGCTTCACTACTTAAGCATCAAATCAGAAATCACCTACTCAAAAGATTTGTTCATTTCACAAAAACTTGGGTCTTCATAACATATTTACTCAAATAATCAAAAGAAGTTGACTTACAAAGTTCCTCCTCTTTAGACTGAACTAACATTCCTTAATTAGTCTAAGTTTCCAAGAAATTTTTTTTATTGAAGTTTCCAACAATCCTATTATGTTCTTTTAATAGATCATACCTAAAGTCGATAAATTGTATGAACGTCGCCTTATATCCTCAAGTGAAGATCCTCTACTCAAAATTCACTATTTATGGATGAATCAATTTCCTTTGGTAGCTAGATCAATAGTACAACACTTTCTTCCTTTGGAAAAAGGGGAGGGTTTATAAGTGATTAGATTTTCAAGAGCAGAGAACAAGTAAATAGGAAAGAGAAGGAGGAACAGGTGTGCAAATCATGATTGGGTCGCTTTTCTCTTAATATTCAATCTTTAACCTTTTGTGTAACATATAGGATTAAATACTTAAAACGGTGATATAATACAATTTATTATATCACAAATCATGATTGGGTCGCTTTTAGAAAAACTTTATGCTTACTAGATCATTTAAGTGACTATTCATTTAATGTTTCCTTAAGTTGCATGTTTAATTGAAGGACAACTCCTCAAATTTCCCACTTGTCCTATTAGTGTGTAATATAGCTCCTTATTGCTTAGTGTTTTATTTGATGGTAAGGTAGAATACTTGTAATCCTTATTCTTATCAAATGTGTTCCTCGGGTTGTGAGCTCAACCATGTAAACAAATCACCAAGGGTAATTCTATATGGTGACCTTCAAATATTCTAAATTCTATTTGGTAGCCAATTTTTTTCTTCTACTCTTTGATAACTCTCTACTTTATATTTATATATTATTCTATGACTTTATTACATATTATAATTAAAAAGCTGATTTTGTAATAATAAAAGTTGATTTTAAAAATGAAAAAAAAACACAAATCCTCCCCCCCCCCCACCATCCCACCACCCACTCCCCTAGCCCACTCCCCTACCCTTGGGCAGTGCCCCTCCCCCATCGCCTGAACAGAGGGGCCCCTACCCCGTCCCTGAAAAGCATCGTTGAGCCCCCCTGAACATTTGTGGCCCTCCATTTTTCTCCACAACTCCTTCATCAATGGCGGCAGCCAGACACGAATCTCGGAACATCATCGGTAAGTCGACATTGGACCCATTAATGGGGGGAGGTTTAAGGTATGTGCAATGCTTAAAAATATTGTCAGATTCAGCGATGAGGTTTAGGGTTTGTGCCTGCCATTGATAAAAGATCAAAAAAGGAGGGGGAGGGGGCTCGCAGTTGTTCAGGGTGGTGGAGGGCGCTCGTCGGAGCTGTTCAAGGGGTTGGGTAGGGGACCAACTGTTCAAGAGGGTGGGGAGGGTGGTTGTCGGAGGGAAGGGGCTAAAGGAGGGGTGGCGGGATGGGTGGTTAGTTGGTGGGGGTGGTTTTGTTTTTTTTTTTTCATTTTCAAAATTAGCTTTTAATATTGAAATTCAGTTTTTTTAATTATTAGTTAATTTTAAAATGCAATAAAGTCATAGAATATTTTTTAAAAAGTAGAAGGTTACCAAAGAGTCAGAAAAAAAATTGGCTACCAAATAAAACTTAAAAAATTTGATGGTCACTATATTAATAACCCATTTGAGCACGACCATGCATTTTACAGTCTTGTTCATTGACTAGCCAACAAACAACGGTCCAATGAAATGGGAGAATAATCCTATCTCATATGTCCATAATGTTATGTATGATTCTGGACATCGCCTTTATAACTCCTTTTACAGACATGATATGTAACGATACAAAATCATATTGATTTTAACACAAGCATTAGTGTTAAATTGAATTTAGAGGAATTTACTTATAGGATTCAGAATTGTTCTCATAACATTCTCATTCCTAGGAAATTCTCCTCAAGTGGGTCTGCTAAGTTTATGGTCACTAACATATATAAACGCAATTTAGACAATCCTATGGGCCTATGAACCATGAGACACGATCATCTATCAACTTACAAACTAGTCACTCTAAAAAAATATTATTGTTCCAATTGATAATATCATGTAACCAAAGACAACTTCATATTTTAAGTATTTCATTCACCAAAGTCTCATTTGGCAACTCATTTGGAAATTTAATTATTTGAATACTTTTTTTAATTCAAACCAAATATAATAAATAGTTTTTTAAAAAATTCATGGATAAACACAAGTAATGATTTACATTAAAATAATAAAACGTCTGTGACTACCCATTACGCAATGCACCTAATTCCTAGCAGATTCGTGCTTTCATGCTTTTGCCGCAGTAGGGTTTACTTAACGGATTTCTTGAATATATTGTCGTTTGTTGATATTTTGGCATGTCTTAAAATCTCTTTCTTCGTTGATTTCTATAATCAGGTGATATTTCTAAGAAATGCTTGGATCTTTGATTGGACCTTGGTCTCTTGCTTGAGCTATAATACTACTATTGTCATATAGAGTTCAATAGCACTAGGAACATTGGGGACCACGTCTAGCTATATGACGAGTTTTTTTTATCCATACAGCTTCCTTAGAAGCTTTAGAAGCGACAATGTACTCAACTTTAGTTTATAAAATCTGCAACATTGTTCTAATTGGAATTGTTCCTACTCATGACTCCTACATTCAAGTTAAAGACGAATCTCAATTGGGATTCAAGTCGTCTCGATATGTCTAAAAACTGGCATTGGTGTTACCATTATCCTCAACTAATCTTTTCCTTCATAAAGAAGAACTTTTCCTTAGTCTTACAAGCCTAGTAACTAAAAATGTACACAATTTATTGTAGAACTGCATGCAATTTTTGCAGAACATCCGTCAATGTCTACTCTTTCCATTAAAATTTCTCTTATGTACAATAACATTGCAAATATGCTTTCGCACGCATCGAGTACATACAAGCCTAGTAACTAATATATATATATAATAGAATCCACGAGCCAATTAAGGAGGTCATGACATTTGGTATTCTTATAGGGTGACATTTTGTATGTATTGAAGATCTCATTTCATAATTTTATTTTTCATTTATAAATAAGGAAAAATTGCCTAGAATAATGCAACCTTTTGGCCATTCGCAAGTAATAATGCAACCTAAAGATTATTCTGGAATAATGCAACCTTAATACCCCTTTTTTTAACACGACAAACAGGTAAAAGAATTGTTATATCCGGTTGAAACGGTGCGTCGCAGCAATGTTGTTGGGCAGCGTTATTACCGTTGCTTTCTTCTTCATTTAAGAGCATCTCCATCTCCAATTTTCTCCATCTTCATTTCTTTCTTCTCCATCTCCATTTCTTTCTTCTCCATCTCCATTTTTCTCCTTCATCATTCTTCTTCCTCCCTTAAAAAAGTGAGCTCTTTTTCCATATATTTTTTGGAAAAATTCGTTTGCCTCCATGAGTAGCAGAAAACAAGTTTCTTTTGGGTCCAATATTTCGTCCACTTCAAGGGGTCCAGTTATTTGCACTTGTGGTGGTGTTGCTGTTGTGAGGACTGTGAAGAATGGGCCTAATGCTGGAAGGAAGTTCCATGGATGCCCTTTATGGCCTGTAAGTAATTTTTCCTTTTTTTTATTTGTTTTTTTTTTGGTAAATGAAAAAATATATATCACCACAAAACTTTTACACCTATTCTTGAGAGATACAACCCTTCTAGGAAGGCTCCCCATCAAGCCAAGAATACTTAGTTACACATTAGTTCATCTAACCAACCTTGAATCTTAACAAAAGCCTTAGTATAGTAAACAACTTTAAACCTAGTTCTAGTTACATACTTTGCCAAAACAATAATACTAGGTACACTAGGAACACAACTATACCATAAAGCCTTATTTCTAGCCATCTATATTGTGTAGATAGTAGAAGCAACTGCAGCACATAGCACTCTTCTCTTAGCCTTGCACATTGTTCCTCTTCTATTTATCCAATTCAAGCAATCTGCCATATATCTCCACATTTTCCTAATCTTGATCCAATTCATCATCCCATCCCAAACTGCCATACAGAAAGGACAATGAAAGAATAACATATCAACAGTCCCAGCATGACCACCACATATATTGCATAGGTCATCTTCACAGACTCCATATTGTTTTAGCTTGACCTTAGTTAGGAGCTTATGAAGAGTAGATAACCACATGATAAACTTGTGCTTAGGCATAGAAAGTCTATTCCAAACACAAGTATCCCAATGTACAACTGCACCATTTCCTTTGATTACCTTGTACAGTTTGACAGTAATGTACTACTGGCCTTTCTCAGGTCTCCAATCATCTTGCTGCATATGACTCTTCACTTGACATATTAATCTCAAAACCCAGCTAGCTTGAGCATCAGGACTGTATAGCCACCAGTTTGTTTCTTTGATGTAAATATTATGAACCCATTTGACCCATAAAGAGTCCTTTTTTTCAACTATGTTCCAAACATATTTACCAACAGCTAGCTTGTTCCAAAGCTCAATATCTCTCACTCCTAAACCACCATTTTGCTTTCTACTGCATACCTTCTCCCAATTCAAATACCCTGGCTTTTTGTAATGCTCATTGCCTTGCCATAGGTAATTCCTGTAAATCTGATTAACTCTGTGAATGACAGCTTTGGGAAACATAAATATCTGCATCCAATATGAGCAAATGCTCATTAGCACAGAATTAACAAGCTGCAGCCTACCAGCAAAGGAGATATTTCTGGTCTGCCGGTTCCTGATTCTACATATCATCTTCTCAACCAACTTATCATAGTTTGTTGTCCTTAATCTCCTAGTACTGATAGGGGTACCAAGATACTTGAAAGGCCAAGAGCCTGTTCCAAAACCAAACAAGGCTTTGATTCTCAATACCTCCTCCTCCTACATATTTACATGATATGATGGAGGTCCATCTAGCTCCATTGATTCCAAGACTAAGAACATGGTTGCTTGTGTGTTAAGGGATGTTCTGAAATCCCTTAAGTCCATTGAGTCCTTTAAGTCCTTTGAAAGTGTCCTTAGCTTTGTTAATTAATTATTAACTAAGTTACTATCTTTAATTGCTTTATTAGGGAGTCTAGATAATAAAATGTACTCTTAGTTAATTTAATGTCATATTAGATTAACTAGGATAGTATTAGTTGAGTTGTACTTTCATTTATGTTAATTAGAGAGTCCATTAGGGTTGTATGATTAATGTTGCACGAGTGAAGAGTCAATAATGCAGCAAAATGGCGCCTAACCCAAGGAAGCTTCCAAGAAGATCAACTAGGAGCAAAGATAGGAAAGGAATCTCTATCCTTTCCATAAAATGGGCGTCCAAGCTAAGAAGATCAAGGGAAAAGGAATCATTTTCCCTCCAAAGCTCATCTTAGGCACCTAACCTTATCATTTTACGGTTTGGCTTCCTACTTTGAAGGGATAAGTGAGGAAAGCAACGGAAATGGTGTGAAGGCAAAAATGATAAGAGCAAGCAAGAGATCGACTTCCAACCCTAGTTAGGATAGAATTTAGCTTAATTAGTTTTTAATTATTTTAATTTCAGTAATTATTTTCCTAGTGAGTCAAGGACATGTATTTAAAGGGCACATTTCATTTTAATAAAGGCATTTTAGACGTTTATTGACTAAAACCTTTGAGTTTTTATTTGCTTTGATTAATTCCCTAATTAATCTAGGCGCCTATGCTAGCTTGATTTTGAGCTTGAATCAAGTGGTGTTCTTAGGAACCTTATTTTGACTTAGTGGTGCATCTGTATTTAAGTTAACTTAAGTAAAGCTTAACTATCATTCTTAATTCATACTTGAACCTATTCAGCCTATCATATAGCCAGAATATAACATGATATAGCTCTGATTTGCTCTTATTAGCAGCTAAACCTGAGGAATTTTCAAAGAGCTTTAATCCCTATAAGAGCATATACACACTCTTGAAATCACCTCTACTGAAAATCATGAGGTCATCAGCAAAACAAAGGTTGTTTAGCTTCAAATTCTGACATCTAGGATGAAAATGAAAAGCCTCCTTGTTGCCTTGATACTTAAGTATTCTTGTAAGATACTCCATGCACAATACAAAGATCAATGGTGATATAGGGTCTCCCTGCCTCAACCCTCTCTGAGCTTCAAATAAATCAGTGCAAGATCTATTAAACAGTAATGTGTATCTAATAGATGATATACACTCCATAATGGTATCTAAAAACTGATTAGGAAAGTTTAGAGCCCTCAATAGATTAGAAACAAAAGGCCATTCAATTGTATCATATGCTTTCTACAAGTCTACCTTCATCAGACAACTTCTAGTTGTTCTCTTCCTATTATAATGCTTGATGAGATCCTGGCAAACAAGTATATTACCCATGATGCTCCTCCCAGCAACAAAAGCACCTTGATTTGAATTGATCAACCCAGGCAGTACTCTTTTCAATCTTAAACAGATCAGTTTAGAAATAGTTTAGTAAATTACAGCGCAACAAGCTATTGGTCTATAATCCCCAACATGAGTAGGACAGCTTATCTTAGGGATTAGAGTAATAGTTGTGGTATTAATTGCCTTAAGGAGCTTCCTAGAATGAAAAAACTCCTTAATAGCACCTATTACATCATTTCCTACAATATTCCAAGAAGCTTTAAAGAATCCACTTCCATACCCATCAACCCCAGGAGACTTATTACAAGGAATGGATCATAAAGCATTCTTAATTTCCTCATTTGAAAAATCTAAGCTCAGGAAAACATGTTGATTTTCCAACACCACAGGCCCTAATTGGATTATTCTACTTTTTATAGGAAGTAGAATATCCTTTTTAGCATTAACAAATTGCCTGAAATGTGTAACAAACCTGTTTTTAACATCCTCATAATCATACAACCACTCACCCTCAATATTCATAATAGTATTGATTTTATTCTTATGGTTTCTTAACTTAATACTATTATGAAAAAAAAACTTGTATTTTCATCACCCTGAGTAATCCAGTCTCCTTTTGATTTTTGTTGTAGAAATGAAAGATAGTTACCAAGTACCTCTTTATATTGCTGATTAGCAGCAAAATCAGCATGAATGAGCTCCTGGCTTGTTGGATCTTCATGCATCCTCTCTTGACACCTCTTAACAGCATGAGTAGCCTTTAGATAAGCTGCTTGAATATCACCACAACCTTCAGTATTCAGCTTTTTCAGCCCCATTTTTAAGAGCTTCAGTTTCAGCCAAACCTGATACATCATATATCCAGAAATTTGCTACTACCAACCATCCCTCATCACCTCTGAAAATCTATCACTCTTACTCCACGTATTGAAGAATCTGAATGGAATCTTCCCTTGTGGAGTAGAGAAACATTTAAGCAAACAAGGTGAATGGTCAAAATATCCCTCAGGCAAGAAAATAACTTCTGCTGCTTTAAACAAATCAATCCAAGCAACATTAGCAACAACTCTATCTAGCTTTGCTAACACCTATCCTCATTATCCTGCTTATTATTCCAGATATAGAATCTACCTGTAAACTTTACATCTGAAACTTGACAAAAGTTCAAACAATCTTGAAACATAGCAGTTTCACTCCTTGTAACATCAACACCTTTCCTCTCATTAGGATATAAAACTTTGTTAAAATCTCCCATCATAATCCAAGGTCCCACTAACCTACTACCAATGCTCCTCAAATCATTCCATAGTTGTCTTCTCAGTTCTCTATCATTGTGTGCATATACCACTGTGTAAGCAAATGAAATACTGGACAAACAAGATTTCACTATACAGTGAACCAATTAATCAGAACAGACCCTAATATCCACCTTAAAAGCTCTTGGATCCCAAATAACAACAACTCTACCTCTTCCATTCCATGGTAGATTTGTAGTGATATTCCATCCTGGACAAACATTAAGATACATTGCTCCCAGTTTCTGAGCCCTAACCTTAGTTTCTAGGAGACACACCAGTTTGGCTTGTTGAGCAGAGATCATCTTCTTCACCTCAAACTGCTTAGCCTTCCTGTTGAGTCCCCTAACACTCCAGCACAAGATATTATCCATTACTATTAGGGCTAATCAGCCCCTTGTCAATTAGCTCCTCCACCTGTACACTTCCTTTCTGCTGTTCGCCACAAGGTACTACATAATCCAATTGGTCATTGCTCACCAACATCTCAAAACTGTTACTTACAGGAGTAGTATTAACTACATTAGTAATAACAGCATCAGACTGAACATTAGCATTAGTACCATCTTTACTTGTAGCATCAACCTTCTAAGTTGGTTGATTAGCCTTCTTGTACTTGCTAGTGACTTTCCTAAACCCATCCTCATCAACAATTAAAGCTTCATTTAGTTTGGTTGATTGTACCACCTTTGGCCTCCATACCATACTCTGCTTCTTCACCCCACACTCAATCAAAGAGTGACCTACCTTTTTACAAGCAGAGCATCTCTCTGGTTTCCATTCATACTCAACATCTTGCTGTATAATTACCCCAAGTTCATTCACAAAAGAGATACTTTCAGGATAAGATTTATCAATTCAAAATTCAACCATTACTCTAGCAAACATCAATCGATCCCTCTTGCTAGTAGCCTGATCTATCTTCAATAGTTTACCAACAGGTTGAACAATTTTAGTCAAACTATGCTCGCCCCAATACTTAATGTTCAATTTTGGTAACCTAATCCAAATAGGAACCTGCTCCACTAAGAGATCACATACATTTGAATTCTCATCCCATTGCTTAACAACAACATACTTGGAATCGAAGGAGAAATGATCATTCAAAGCAAAGCCTCTACCACCCAAATCATTGAATCTAACCAATATACAGCCCTTCCCAACCTGTGCAAATTTATTAATACCCATTTTCCCCCAAATCCTCTTTAAAAAACCTTCCAAAACATAATATGGGGGATTAGCTCCAACGACAAAACATGTAGCAACAGATTTCCAATACTCCACTTCATCAGCAATATTCTCAATCTCAATCCTAGGTAATGTATTTTCCATACCATTAGTAATATTCTCATCTATTACATTCAGAGGTTTACCATTTCCAGCACTATTGATTCCTATACTAGCAGCAGACTTGAATAAATGCTTATTAGTATTTGTAAGGAAAAATTGTTTAGAATAAGTCAACCTTTATGCCATCTTCTAATATTAAGGTAACTTTTGGATTATTCTAAAATAAGTCAAGCTTGTATGACACTTAAATTTAGATGAGTTGCTTTATATTGTTACCTGCAACACTAGGTTAAAGCAAGTCATTTGCCCATTTAATCCTTTTTTTCCTTTTTTTTTTTTGAAATAATCTCCTCATAGATTCCCCTTCTTCTTCCTCCAGCTCCTCCCTCGTCCAAGGTCCATTCACACTAGTCCTATGCCTTGTTTGTTTTTTTCAGCTCTGTCACATGATTTACATTTCTTATCCCAAAACCATGTCACAACGCCACCAATGGAGGCATCCTCTCCATCGCTGGCACTAGAATTCCCACCGGTTGACCCAACTTAGTAGCAATCGGCACCGGAAAATTCGTCCTCCACCTCGAGCCTAACCCCTTCTATGGCTCCAATTTTCCCCTCTTTCTCCTTTCAAGCTTCCCTTTTTCCTTCTCTCTCCTACCTCTGGACAATCAAATGTATACTTACATTACTGTTCATTATGCAATAACTTCAATCTGTATCCCCAATAACTCTTCACACCACCCAAATCACCGAAACAGGTACGAGTCATGCCTGATTTTCAGTTTAATTTTCCACTACCCAGATCAAATTCAGGCTTTTAAAGCATTTCAAGATCATCAATTGTCCCAAATCTACATTTTATTTAAAAAAACGGATACAGAATTGGATTTACGTGGAGACGATGAAGCCGAAAATGTTTTACACTACATGAATTCATATCAACTAAAACAATAAAACCATTTGCATTCAACCAGAAACTTAAAGCCTGAGTGATTTACTAGTTAAATAGTATATATGTAAGATGAATTAAAAAAAAAAAACCTTGGCATTTGTTTTTCTTGTGATTCGATGCTGGAAAATGACAAGGCATGGTGGAATTGCTTTAATGGAACTTCAGCAAAGAATTTTCGTGGAGAAGATGAACCCACATAGAGAGAAAGTGGGTCCACGTTTTTAGTTTACCGGTTAGATAGGTTGAAGGTAAACCAACCTATCTAAATTTAAGTGTCATACAAGCTTGACTTATTCTAGAATAACCCAAAAGTTAACTTAATAATAGAAGATGGCATAAAGGTTAACTTATTCTATACAATTTTTCCTATTTGTAAAGCAAAGCTTACCACCTTGTCGTGAAGTTCCTTCCTCCGGCCTCGATTTTAGAGCAGAAAACCAATCTGTAAATCGCCTCCTTGCTCGCGGATTTAGCTCCTCTCCCTCTGAATGAATTGCCTGTGTGATTGGTCTATCTTCATCACTCGTGATTTCCAGTTCTGAAATACTACCCTCTTCCTCTACAACTTTATTCTTCAGTTTCAACTAAGACGCTACTTTATTCTTCCCTGATTGCTGCGTATTTTGATTGCCATTCTTCCTTTTCGGAGGTCTTCCTCTCTTTCCCCCTGCCATAGCTCCACTCTTGGTGGAGGAGTGCAGAGAATCGCCCTCGGGTGAAGAGAAATAACGGCTCTAAAAAATGTTTTTAAAAAAAAATTGTTATAATTGTATAAAATGGGTATAAAAAGGATTTATGGGTATTGTTAATTGTTTTTTCAGGATACAAAATGTGACTTCCTAAAATTTATTGATGAGAGAAATTCTAGGGAGAGTGAATCGGAAGATCTTCGGTTTGGATTATTAGAGAAGGATACAAGTATATGTGAGATGGAGTATGAACTAAAGTTGAGGGATAACAAAATCAAAAAATTGGAAATGAAGAATGCTAAACTAGAGGAAAAATGCCAGGACATAAAGAAGGAGATTGCCAAAAAGTCTGAAGATATGAAGATGGAACTAAACCGAGCACAAATTGCATTGATGCTTTCAACAAGGAATGAGAAGAGTTTGACATTGGGGTTGTATTTATCATGGATTTTGTTTGCTGTTTTGGTTTTGATGTTCCTCAATTAGTCGGTACTTTCGGTAGATTTTGTTTGCAAGATTATATGTAATGGTTTGTCGTATGGTTTGTGTGATGTTATCGTTTTTTGGATGAACACTTAGTAAGATTAGATGCTAACAATAGTAGGTCATGATAAGGGTGTTCTTGATGTTATGGATCTTAATGAACAAAGAGATATAATGGCCTATTTTTTGCAATCGTAAGTTGTTGAAACATTCCACGTGCATTTCTAGTAAGGCAAAATCAGCACGATAAGTAGCTATTGACAAATAGAGCCAACATTTGTAATTAAAATTGTACCATAAAGCTCCTGTAATAATTATCTATAAATTACATCATCATTTGTAATAAAATGTAGCAAAATGAAATGCAATTACAGTGCACACATATAGAAGCCCAAGAACAAAAAAAATACAGCAGCAGTAGTAAGTTCTAGCAGCAAGATAAAACAGTAAGTCTGCACATCAACAGCGGTGACACTACGCAACCAGAGCAACAAAAAAACCCGACTCCTGTACATCGACAAGCGGCACACATCATTTTGTAGGTTGAACAACACTGAACTGTTGGCTTGACTTTGGCATTGTGAAGTTTTGATCAGTTCTTGTTCTTTGCCTAGTAGACATCGTACACTGCCACCACAAAAAAAACATAATGAATTAAGCTATATGCATTTTTCAATTATGTATACACAAGAAAAGCCTGGTAAAATTAGACTCGTACCTAAACTTGGTTAGATCCATCAAGTGGTATAAAAACACCAACACCATAGATTAGTTGATTTCTTCCCCTCCCTCTCCCTCTTTGAACAGAAGCTCTGCCACCAGAACCCCTCCCTGAACTTCCACCAGAACCACCACTGACATCCCCCTGCCACCATTGACATTCCCCCTGCCACCACCACCTTTTCCTATTCCACCCCTTGACCACCTCTAATCATCCTTCCACCTCTGCCCAGTAGGCTTCGTTGCACTATGGCAGAATGGTGAGTTGTATACTCGATGGTGCATCGATTCTAGGTTGTGGTGGTTGGCCATCATTTCTAGGCCTCCCCCTAGCCCTTTTAGGTGCCGATCCGGAGGAACGTAAGTAGCCTTTAGTGGGCATTTCCTTTTATTATGACCCTTGACATGACATATCGTACATGTCATTTCCATTCCAACCCTACTTAGTTTCCTCGGTTTTTTTGGATCCTCGTCTGGATCCTTCCTCCTATTTTTCCTAGGCCCTCCCGGACCTATCTTTATTAGGGGAGGCACTATATCACAATCCACTTTTGGCCAATGTCTTTCTCCCGCACAAGGTGGAATTGACCTTACATCATTAGTGTCGGTTATTTATAAAGAAAGGGCAAAAAACCATCGAGATACTAACAATGTATACATACTAACCTCCATATGCTTGAAGATACACATCCCTCTTGTAATAAGAGTGCACAAATTCTTTAGCTTCCTTGTCGATGAAGTAACTGCATGCAATGGCATGACAATAGGGCACACCAGTCATATCCCACTACCTACAGGTGCAAGTCATAGCCTCGAGATCGACAACTAACTGATCCAAGTAATAGCTTACATTGAACAAAGTGTCACTCCAGGGCATGACTTCACAATTTGCAGCCTTGGTCTTTTCCTTTTCCAGTGTTGCTTGAATCCTCGGACACAATTCCGATGTTATTTTCTCCATTGCTTTCCTCTTCCTCACAAGCCTTTGCATTAGGGCTGCTCTAATATCCTCCATCATATGCAACAAGTGTTTCGTTCTCGCATTGATAATGTATCCATTGAACGTCTCGGCCATGTTGTTTGTTATTGCATCAGTATTCATTATACTATTGAAGAAAGCTCTACAGAATACTCGAGGATTGTATGCAGTGAAACCTTCAGCAGCTTCTTCACTTATTTCCTTAAGCTTCGATAGAGCATCTTCATAGTCAGTATTGTTGTAAGACTTAGCACACCTCCAAAAAGCCAGCTTCAAGTCATCCCCCGTGAATGATTTATGCCATAATGCATAGATATGCCTCGCACAATGACGATGCTCGGCTTTTGGCAGAACATTAAACAACATATGAAACACATATTAAGGCACCTATTAATTAGATTAGTGTACATATACTTAGTTCAGTAATCATTCCATATAGTGTGCACATAAATTATAGAAGGAATTAATGCATAATGTGATTACTAAATAAAGGAAGCAAGTAAAGTTAGTAATGAAGTAACTTACAAGATGCTCTTTAGACAAGATAGCAATTCCATCACCATCTCCTAGTTGCAAGCAACTCTGCAAATGCATAAAGAACCAACCCCAAGACATGTTGTTTTCACCCTCTGCAACCGCCCACACAATCAAGAGCATCTGCTCATTCCCTTCTCTACCAATAGCACACAACAATTGTCCACCCAAAAATGTTTTCAGGAAACATGCATCCACACAAATCACTCTCCTACAACCCTGCATCCAACCCATTGACAACCCCTCGAAGCATGTAAAAAGTCTCTGGAAAATAGGTGGCAGGTCTTGTACGCGCACATCAGTTACCACATCGAACACACTCCTAGAGATGTTATCTTTCAAAGCCTTTAAGTAAGGCAAAATCTTCTTATAATGTTCATGCGTACTTCCATGTAGCAACTTATGTGCAGCATATTTCAGCTTATAAGCAAAATCCCTTTTCACAATAACCCTATATGCTCTTATAATTGTTTCCTTAATCTCTTTAGCCGGCCAATGAGGCCTAGCCTTAAAAACTTCCAAGAATTCATTTGCAACCCCACTCGTTTTCAATTACCTGTTCTTAGTCATGTTCCTGGAACAAGTGTGCAAGTCTTTCACTGTCCTAACCAAGGTTGTTAAAATCGGGATTCTAACTTAAATCGGACGGGCCTGTTAAAATCGAATCGTAAAATCGTAAGATTCTAAGATTTTGCAACATTAAGGTTCTACAATTAACTGTGCAACTTGTTTAGCCATTTTTGCCTATAAAAAGCACTATAAATTAAACTATTTGATTAATTAACGTACTAATATGTTCGATGTATGATAATATACCTACGTAGACTATAGTTAAATGACTAATACACATGCTTTATGTTTGAAAAACAAGTTAAATTAGTAGTCCAACTACAACATTCAACATATATTACAAAAACAAAGACATTAAAGTCAACCACGAGTTACAAATTTACACCACCTTAAACGTGGGAAGTCGATAATTCACTACTATACTCAATCATCATATCCAAAGGTTTCATCTTGAACATCATCACTTGTAGTAGTAGTTCCTGTAGTAGTCCCTATCATATCATCACAATCCTCATAAGTGTCATCCAAATCAAGCTCATTTGAGTCATGGTTGGGTGCAACATCATCATCATCATCACTTAACATTTGAACATCAACATCTTCAACTAAACAAGGAAAAAAGAAGAAAAAAAGAGACAAATTATTTAGATTTGCAATCTTATCTAATAAAAAGGATAAAGTTGTAAACTTGAAAGTTGAGATGAATCTTACATGGAGGTTCCTCAAGCTCATCAATGTCTTCATTATTGTTTACGGCCCTAGCAAACCTCCTAGATGATCTATCAAGAGCATTTAACCATGTGTTGCTAGCTGGAAGAATAGGGTCTTCAACTTCGGTTATCCACTCATCGTCTGAAGGCAACTCATCCAAAATTATTGGTTGATTTATTACTGACTTGCTTGCCCGTTTCTCTTGTCTCCTCTTTATTTAAGGTTGTACATTACAAAAACTAAATCATTCATCCTTTTTTGATGCAATCTATTTCTTTTCTTTGTGTGCACCTAAGTCATATAATAAAAAATAAAATAAAATTAAGGTTTACTTAAAATGATACATTACAAATATAAAGGAAGAAAGGTGATGATTTGATAGATTTACCATTTCAAAGGAGCTCCAATTACGCTCACAACCAGAAGAACTACAAGTCAAGCTCAAGATTCTAATTGCAAATCTTTTCAGCTCGGGGCATTCATCACCATATGAATCCCACCAATCAGCTATAGAAATAAAGCAATGTTTAGTAACTACCTACATGATTATATATAAAACCAAAATACAAAGTTAAAGGTAAATACCTGGACTTTTTTTTGTTCTGGTCATCACAGCAGTAGGTAACCCAAAAAGTCCCTTTGCATTCTTGAAAGCATCCATTTGCAAGTCAATTTTCAATCTTTCCTCCGCATTAGGGACCATTCTTTGCAAGCAATTATACAAACCTATTTTAATGTCTGCACCAGCTTGAAAGTTCGAGCTATATTGAAATTGTGGGTTGAGAAAGTATGTTGCAGCATGTAGAGGTCTATGTAGTTGGTCCACCCAACGATCATCAACAATTTCCAAAATTGGCTTGTAACTATACAAATGATTAAAAGCATAAAAGAAGTCAGATCAATCTACATTGTATAAAATATAAATTTAAACACATGGACAATAGAAAATAGATTGACACTTACTTCTTTTCAACATTATTAAAATTGGTTTTGATTTGTTCTTTTGCTTGTGCCATCGCTTCATAGATGAAGCCCATTGCTGGATTCTCATCTGAATCTACCATACGAAGGACTTTCACAAGTGGCAAAGCCCCCTTCAAGCATGTAACAACACCAGGCGAAAATCCTCGAGTATCCAAGACAATTCTTTGGACTTATTTTCCTTCAGCACTCGAAGCAAACTTGCTTGATTTCCATTTAGATGATGAAAAAAGACCTAATAATGAGCCTTTTTGATCATTCAAGCACCTTAATGTCAAGTAAGATGTTGCAAATCGTTTAACACCCGGTCTAATAAGTTCTCTACCTTTAGTGAATTCTCTCATCCAATTGAGCAACAATGTTCTAGAGTATATGAATGTTGTAACTCTTCTAGCCTTTGGAATTGTCAAATTGTGAGTCTTAATTTTTTTGTCCAAGTCTTCTAGCATTAGGTCAATGCAATGGGCAGCACAAGGAGTCCAAAATACTTGTGCCCTTTTCTCCATCAACTTCTCCCCAGCAGCTTTGTAATTAGCCGCATTATCAGTCACAACCTGAACAACATTCTCCTCACCAACTTGCTCTACAACTGCATCTAACATCTCAAGGACCTTATCGGTTGTCTTAGATATATTAGATGTATCTAAGGACGATAGAAAAACTGTCCCCTTAGGACTATTCACTAAGAAATTACAAATCGAACGTCTTTTTCTATCACTCTAACCATCAGACATTATAGTACAACCTCTTTTTTCCACTCTTCTTTAAACTCCTCAAGCATGACCATCACATTATCCACTTCTTTATTTAAAAATGTAACCCTCATTTCATGATAACTAGGAGGTTTCAGACCCCTACCGTACGCAGCAACCATATCAAGCATAATTGGAAACTCAGGATTATTAACAACATTAAACGGAATAGCACTTGTATAAAAGAAACGAGCAATTTGTTGGCAAACTGCATCCCTATCTTCCTTTTTGTATTTCTGATTTAGAGTGGTTTGAACTCCTTGCTTAGGCTTATTTCTAGTCACAAAAGTATCCAATCTACCCCTGCCCCTTTTATAATCATGATATTCAACCTCTTCTTCATCATCCCCTATGTCATTAATTTTTCTCTTTTTACTCATGGACCTCTCTGCTTGAGTCTCTAATAGATTACGAAATTTAATTTTAACATCATCAGGTACTTGTAAACAAGCCTCAACATTGTTTCGAGTCCCCGCAAGGTGATGCTTAAGCCTATAAATCCCACCATCTTGCACAACATTACAGTATTTGCATTTTACCTTAGTTATATCACCATTGTGCTCAGTACCATGCTCCCACCCTAGATCTGTTCTGCTCCCTGATGCTGTCTTCCCCTTTTTTTTTGAGCTTGAAGCAGAGCTTGACATGGTTCATTTACTTCACTACTCTACAAAACAAGAAAAACACATAAATTCCTAATCCTAAATCATTACTTCTTAGCTTACTGATTCCTAAACCCTTTTTTGTTGTTATTCAGCAATTCAATTAGAAATATTTAGCAAGGAAATGCAGCAAAAAATCATCAATTCACGAAATAAAATAGTCCAAGTTTTGAGCACGAATCAACAGTTCAATTATTTCAGTATAGCAAAGAAATTAGAAATTCATGAGAAAAAATCGAGATAAAAACAAAAAATTAAGCACGAAATTCATTCTAGCAAATCAACATGAAATTCAATTTAAATCATCACGTTAATAAGAAAATTAATATAAAGATTGAATATTGCAGTACTATAGTACATTACTAGTATAGTTTTCATGAATTGATTAAAAAAAAAAAGCAAAAAAAAACATCAACAAATCAGATTGTAGTCATTGAATTGAATTGAGAAAAATTCACACAAAAATGCAAAATAAATCAGCAAACTAACCTTTTAAATTAGCAGCTTGAGGCTTGATAATTTGAGATTGAATCTGAAGAAGAAAATCACGTTGAATAACAAGTGAAAATGTGAAATGAAAGAAGAATCTAGAAGAAGAAAGGTTTGAGGCGGTCTGACTACTAAACTACTACTATTAGGGTAGTATACTAGCATTTGAATAATGGGCTTGGCCCAACATAAAATAAAATGCCCACTTTATAGGCAATTTAGAGGCTTTTTTTAGAATCGTTAATAAATCGCGATTTTAACGATTTTAACGATTCTAACCGATTTTAATAGCGATTCTAACCATGTACGATTTTAGTAGCGATTTAGATCGTTTGGCTAGTTAGAATCGTAAAATCGGTCGATTTTGCGATTTAAATCGCGATTTTAACAACATTGGATCCTAACAACCAAAATGGCCCTTCTTTTGTCCCAAGCAGCATAAAGATAAAAAGGACACCCCTCTATGCACCTAATTTCTATTTGTTTTTGTCGAATCCTGTTACTCAGAGTAACACTCACATTCCTCCCCTGAAATACTGCATATTTTGCAACAACAAATTTGAATTCACTACTATTTGGAAACTTTTGACCAACTTCCCATTTAAATGTAGTGAAATCTATGTTAGGACCCACAATCACTCTACACCTTATCCTAACTCCCTCACCTTCATCCCCACTTTCAGGAGAAGATAGATTCTCATCTCCACTCTCCTCATAGTCACTGACATGCTCACTACTCCCTGGGATATCAACCCTAGCTGCTTCTATTTGTTTTACAGAAGATAGCTTACCCTTTGCAGCCTCTCATTGAAGTTGCTCAGCTATATCATGTAGCTTGGTGTTGTATTTCCTCACCTTATCCCTAACTTCCCTGTACTCCTCATCACTGTTATCTAAGTTTTAAACCTCATCCGCATAAGCTTCTTCACCAAACTCTAAAAAAACCTCATTCTCCAACTCTTGATCTTCCTCTTCACCTCTCTGATCTTCCTCTCCATCACCAACAACTTCATCCCCAACTTCCTCATATCCCTCTTTCTCTTTAGGTGGCTGATATAAAGGGTCACTCACATCTGTATCATCACCTGACAGATCTGAGTAGGGGTCTGCAGTTTCAACTTGAGTGGGAACGGAAGGGAGGGGCTGTGTTTTTTGGTTTGTAGTTTGCTTCACTGATGTACTTGGGTTGTGATAATCTAGGGTTGAAAAGGATTGGGTGGGTTGCAAAAGATATGGTTCAGATTGGGTATTTATAGTTGAGTTGGAAGATTCTTTAAGAGTGGATGATGTGGCAGTATTATTAAAAGCAACAGCAGTACAAGCATTCATAGGTGGGGGGTTTCATTTATTTTTTTGCTTCCTAGGGCTACATCTCAAAGCTACTACACCTTTGGATGGTCTCCTCCTTAGTGTTAGTTTTTTGGGGTAGTCTTTTCTGGGATACAGTGGCAATAGGAGTTGTATCTTGTTGTGACAATGGTGGATCACTAGGAACTACATTTGGCAACCCTTTCTCAGTGTGACAAAGAAATACATCAATAGACCTGTTGTTAATTGCTAATGCAGCCATCTCTAAAACCTCATTATCATCATACACATGCTTCAATCCATTGAACATACTCATACAAGGTACCAAGTAAAAAGCTCCAAAAATTTTAGCATATGCTCCACATTCCCTACTTAACTCTACTAAATACTAAAAACAAAGTTCATCTGGGTCTACGCTAAATGTCCTAATTTTCCCACCTTCATACACATATCACCATTTTTAACAACTTTAAAACCACCACCATGCCAAATTCTAAGAGTAACATTATCCATCCTAGAAACATATTAAAAAGCATCAAAATATGAACTTTGAACTTGTCACAGTAAGAAATTACATTAAAGCATGCAAATTTCAACAAAATTTCACCACAAACAGAAAAAGAGTGTTTATCAACAAAATTGAAAATTAGGGTTTTTAGATTTACCTTTTTTTGCGAAGCTTGAAAGCTAACTTTGAACTTGTCTAATTGCATGCCTCCTTCTCCAGCAATCCAAGCTTCAATGGAGCTTTTTTCCAAACGAAGAAGATGACAATGAAGGGATTTTTCGAAGAGAGAGAGAGAGAAAAGGATGAACAGGGTGGGTTTGGAAGGGAAAGTAACTTCTCTGGTCAACTTAGTAAAACTTTTACCTATTCAACCGGTTTTAGGTAATTTGTCCTGTTAAAAAAATGGGGTATTAAGGTTGCATTATTCAAGAATAATCTTTAGGTTGCATTATTACTTGCGAATGGCCAAAAGGTTGCATTATTCTAGCTAATTTTTTCTATAAATAATAGAGTTTTCGAGAGAGGTATATAAATATACGTAGTTTTAGATAAAAAGAACATAGAGGGAATGTTCACTTCAACTGATTTTCGATCCTTGTTAGAAAAAATATGTTTTGATAAGTACTAATAAATTCAGATAAACAAAAAAAAATTCATATTCGATTCAGATAGGTTCATTTAATTACTAATTCATAATGTTTGAGCTTCTCACAAATTAGGTTTCAATAAGTTATAAGTTCAGATAAGCAAAAAGGAGTTCCAATAATAAGTTGAAAAGGACAGAACCAAAGTTTAGACATCTAAAAATTATTAATTTTGTACGATTGAAAACAATTTAAAATAAGATCCTTTTAATGACATATTTATAAATCTATAAAAAAAAATATGTTTCATCAATGTCCCTAAAAATATTTAAAATTAGTAGAATTATAATTGGCTTTTAAAAACAATCTGATACGAGTACATATATTTTCTAATGTAAACTTGGTTATTAGGCAAGTCGAGTGAAATTGGTGCGAGTCAATAAAAAGTTTGGTCATTATTGGATCTACTAATTATTGTGGAATATTTTGTTATCAACTAACTCCAAAAGCCGTTGATATATAAAGCATGAATATTGTTCTAGAACATAACTTGTGACTTTGTATAATCTATTAGGATTAGGGAAGAAGATAAGAAAGATAAAGAGTATACAAGGAGATAGAATGCTTCTCTTTACATTTCATTGCTCATTACAGCTCTGTATTTATAGCACTACATTACTGTTTTCCAACAATGATTTTACAATTGTAATAGTTCTTAGTGAGTTATTCACCATTCATCCCAGATATTGCAAAGATATTACAACACTCCCCCATGAATAATTGTTATCACGTATTTATATAGAGTTTTCTCCCTTATTTACAAGCTAATTTGTGCGTCATTGGAGCTCTTGGGAGCTATTTTATGCTAACTATCGTACATAGTTGTGGTTTTGTGTTTTAGTGTTGAATTGCAGGTTTTAGGGAGTTTTCTCCTTATTCCCGAGCCATTTGGAACCAACCACGGCTTTACGAGATGTTACGAGGCACGTAGGAGGGCTCACGAGCTTTATGGGTAGTTTAGGAGGTCCCAAGACCTCTAAACGTGAAAAATTGAGAGCCAAAGAGTCAAAAAGGAGATTTCCGTACTCTGATCGGGCAAAAATGGCCCGATCGGGCGAAGGAATTATGGTCGGGTATAGAAGTTGCGGACCCGATCGGGCGAATGTTGCGCGACCCGATCGGGCGAGGAGCCATGTCCTCTTCTACTCCAAACTCACGAATTACTGATGTATCACATTTATATATAGTTTTTAGATGCATTTATATTTCATTTAGAACTCATTTTAGAGCATTTAGGTGCATAATGACATGAATTTACATAAGTTGTGCTCTACTACTCCCCGTTTGTGTGTTTCGATGATTTTCAGGTTAATTTGATGCAAATTGATTATGATTATATCAAATCAAGCCTATTAATCATTGAGGATGAAGGTATCTTACACAAGGATCACAATGCATCTGTTCGGGACAATTTTGAGTTGGAATGAAGCAAAGAGTTAGTGAAAGAATGGCCAAAACTGACACATACTCACTATTTTGATCATAACTATTGATAGAAAATTGATAATAAAGAAATTATAATTGTATTGGATATGAGACTTCAAGAGCTTTCCAATGATAGGTCACACGCCCCAAACAGACTTTTGGTTTGAGAGATATGGCCTTCGTAAGTTGACACAAGATTGTAGGAATTCCGCCCGATGGCATCGGGCGGTTTACCCCGATTGGGCCCGATCGCTTTTTGTTCTGGCTGCGTATGTTGAATACAAAGTAAAAAGTTTTCCGCCTAACGGGGTCGGGCGGAAACACGTCATATGTCCGAAACATTCGCCTGATGGCTTCCGGCGGATTAGCCCGATCGGGCAGGAGGCTTTACGGCCCAAAATCTATCTTTTTATTCGCTTTTAATTAGTTTTTAGGGGGTTTATAAATACTTAAACCTCATCTATATATATATATTAAAACGCGTAAGCAATGGTTGCAATCTGCCACGTGTCACTCCATGTCAGCGTCACCATTGTACATGATAATTTGCAATACACAAAATGCAACTAATGAGTTTTGAACACACGACCTATCAGTTGTAATGTCATATGCTCTACCACCAAGCCACATCTCTTTTTGTTGTCATCTTGTAATTAATAATTCCTTTAATCTTGATTAAGTTTTGGGAAAAATTAAAGATACCTCATTCATTACAATTTATTATGTTCCTTTTAATTTGTTTATCTGATTCTTAAATTATACCATTAAAATTTTAATATTAAATCTATAAGAAATATTATTCTAACTCAATTAAAAAAAAAAGAAAAACCTCGAGCATCGTCGGGGGCCACACACTAGTTATTTGTAAAACATCTTTTATTTTAGCTTTCAATTAGTTTTAGTTTAGAGCTCTCTTTATTAAACACTTTAGAGTATATTTAAAGGTGATTGAACCTTGGATTATTTTCAATAAAAGTTTCTGCTTTTTGTCAATTGGTATTATTCTTACTCTTAATTCCTTCTTTTATTTCTTATTTGCTTAGTTTGATTGTTTAAAACATTCATGATGCAAAAATTAGGGTTTTATTTTAGTTTTGCTATATTTGATTCAATCATGTCTGAGTAGTTTTATTTCTAGGGTTTTAGGGAGGAAAAGCATGTTTATACCATGATCCATATTTGAATTTCTATTAGTTCTAGGTTTTGATTAGTTTAATTGTAGTATGATTCATTCCTTATTTCATGGTTTATGTCAGTGTACAATTTCATGAACTATGTTTGGCAACTTGAGTATGACCCGATTGAGAGATCTTACTTCATATGTTGAATTGAGAGCGTTATGACTCGATCATAGGCTTAACATTGGCTCCGATTGTTCGACCCTAGACCTAGATTTTATTAGGTATTCGACCCTTTTGATTGGTATAAGCATGGTGGACCGAACTAATTCCTTAGACCTTTAATCCATAGTTTAAATCCCACTTTTATATTTCTTTTATTAGTTTAATTAGTAGTTCAGCTAATTCTTGTCTGATCTTGTCTGAAGTAGCTGTTTGGATGAATATTGACTTAGAAACTTTGTCTCCCTATGGATTCGACCCTATTTCCTTAACTATTGTTGTTAGAGGACTTTAGGATTTATTTTTGATTAGGTGATACGACTTTAGCCTGTCAATTAATGATAGCCAATTCTCCTAAAACACCTCTTCTATCAGGCCGTCGTAAATGGCATCAAGCCTTGCATCCTTCAAATCCTCATAGTTCTCTTAACTCTTTAGTTTTGTTGGAAATTTATATACAATATGCCACAAGAACCACTTACGATGACGTGCCTCTGGCATTTCAATTGACAACGCTTTACGCATTGCAACTTGATTAGTTAGTAGGGCGTTTGGAGATTTTCCCATGCATGCTAGCCGTGAAACAACCATTTATAGGTCTCTGCATCTTCATTGGGACAATAATTCACACCCGATGAGGATGATTTGCCCACGGTGGTTAATCTCAACAAAATTGGCAAACGGTAACTCGTACTCGTCTGTGAGATATGTCGCGTCAAAACAAACCACATCTCCAAATTCTTCCCATGCAACCCCACTCCTCACATTAACCCACATAACATCTTTCAACATCCCCATGTAATCTAGCCTATGAATGTGGAAGAATTTATGTTTATCGATAGTCATGTTGTTAAAATACTCTAACATTGCATTCGCATCCCCGTCCTTCAACTTCAACCTCTTCTTAATACCAATCACGTTGTGCAAATCTCTCTTTATTAGAGCCATATTCTCAACCATGTTCCACACTATAGCCAAACTATTGTATTTTTGAGGAATCTTAACACCAGCAACAATTTTTTTCCAAATAGCTTTCGTGTCACATGTGTGTCCAACTCTTCCTGGCGATACCTACTAATGAAGCGTAACTTACCAGGTGACGGAGTGTGGTTCTTGTGCTCCACCACTACTTTATTCAATTTTCACTCACCATTATCACACTTATTATAACCACATATCATAGCCTCACAACCACATTTCTTAGTTTTCGTTGTTTTCTCAATCAAATTTGGACTACCAAGAACATTTGTTACCAATTTACCGTCTCCTATGGATTCTCTTACCGTAACATTCACATTTCCATATGTAATTCCTCCGCTCACCGCTTTTATTGTAATTCCCGAAGCTTTTACAACACCAAAACGTTCTTGCTTACCATAATTTGTAGCATGAATCTATATCTTCCCTACAACCAAAGACCATCCCAACTCTTGGAGTTGGAACTATAATATTACTCCGCAATATGTGCTAGCTGGTGATACTTCCTAGAGTGTGGCAATAGACTCTAATAAACGTCTATCCACTACGTACATTTCCCTCGTCCTCGCCCAACATTCGGCACACCACAACCATAAGCCAAGTTAGCCGATACTTCACAATCAACTTCTTCAGAGTCATTACACAACACCTATGCAATCAGATTAATTTATATATACATATGCTAATGAAAATGACTTCATAAATTAACTTTACAATCAAATTATACAACGAATAGAAAGATTGTTCATCAAGGGGTACCGGTCATGGGAATAGTACCCACCCTTGCTCATGTTAATCTAAGGTTGTGATATATAATTGATTGATCTTTGCTTATGGTCAAATGCATTTCTTAGGTTTCAGTTTTGGCTTACCACAATTGTTACCCTATTCTAATTTCTAATTGTAGCAACTAAATCAATACACCATTATAGTTTGAAAAGGGTGCTTCTCTCTCAGTTATTATTCTGGGAGAGTTCCCTTATATGCCTTAAATCTTCGGTCCTCGAGAGTTATAGAGGAAAGTGAGTAGTTTTCATTTGATTCCAATATGAGCTTCTAGCTCTTTGCAATTGTCTTATGAATTACTCCATCTGTAACAGTTTAATGGCAACAATTACTTTTGCATGCATTTTAAGGAAGTTATTTAAAGGTGTAAATGAACATATTAATCACAATTATTTTAACATTATTAACTTATAATCTCATTCTTGCTTGTATTAAAAATATTTTTATCTAATTGTTGTTTTATAAGAGGTTTTTAGCGTGTCGTTAAGGCACTAAGAATCGCTTAACAAACAATACTTATAATCCAAACGAGGAACTACTATGAACGTAATAATGGCAAGTCAAGGGTCGAACCACAAGGAAATAGGGATTGACTAAGGTCTATAAAATCTTAAACTACCTAAGTTAAGGGTATTTGGGGGTGTAAAGGATTGAATAATTATCAACTAAGAACTAACTAAAGAATAACAACTAATAATCAAGAAAGAGATGTAAATATAATAAGGAAAATACTAGAGTTCGGGCTACTCATATGAACTTGGGCTAGACAACGATAATCAACACAATAGTGATTCAAGAACGATAAAAATACAGGGTTAAGCTCCCTCTAAATTACTCAAGTCCTCTCTCGAATGGTTCTCAAGAGTAATCGATTAATCAATCAACCAAATCCTCTCTCGAATGGTCTTTGGTCAATTGATTAAAAGATTCAACGAGATCGAAAAACCCCCAATTAAAGGATCCCCTTAATTCCTACCCAATCCCTTGGCCTAGAAACTAGGTCGAAACATGGGAATGACAAAAGGGGTCAAAATTCAATGAAGAACAATGGAAACCCTAAGTGCCCTAGCATAAATTTGATCAAGATCTATCCTAGAGTGTCAAAATACCTAGTTCAATGCATAAACATCAAATTGAATCATAATAACATTAACAATCTACAACAAGCCCTTAATTCATACTTTCGCCCAAACCCTAGATAAGAAACTACTCACTAATCATGGATTCAAAGCAAATGAGATTAATGAAATCAAACATGATTAACAAAACAATTAAAGTAAAGAGAAGAGATTGAAAGAAATATACTTGGATTGAATGAACGATTGAATCTTCAAGGATAGTGCCAATATGAGAAACTAAGAGTTTGAGAGTGTTTAAAGAGAAAAACTATGTAATTAGAGTCTAAGTGTCAAGATAATACAAAGCAAAAACGCAAATACAATTTATAATATCCCATAAATGAAGACAGAAAATCAGGAAAAAAACCCGAATACAGGTCGACACAGGCGTGTCCAAAACGACACGGCCGTGTAGACCTGCTCTTCAGAATTCTCAAGTCTTCACAAAAGTTATTGCCTCCGTTGAAATTAGCCAACACGGGCGTGGCAAAATGGACACGGGCGTTGATATCACGTATTTATATAGAGTTTTCTCCCTTATTTACAAGCTAATTTGTGCGTCATTGGAGCTCTTCGGAGCTATTTTGTGCTAACTATCGTATATAGTTGTGGTTTTGTGTTTTAGTGTTAAATTGCAGGTTTTAGGGAGTTTTCTCCTTATTTCCGAACTATATGGAAGCAACCACGGCTCTACGAGATGTTACGAGGCACGTAGGATGGCTCACGAGCTTTATGGGTAGTTTAGGAGGTCCCAAGACCTCTAAACGTGAAGAATTGAGAGTCAAAGAGTCAAAAAGGAGTTTTCCGTACCCTGATCGGGCAAAAATGGCCCGATCGGGCGAAGAAATTATGTTCGGGTACAAAAGTTGCGGACCCGATCGGGCAAGCATTGCCCGACTAGATCGGACGAGAAGATATGTACCCAGACCCGATCGGGCAACCTCTGCCCGACCCGATCGGGTCGGATGCTGCTAGCTCTCGTTATGTTGCTGTGCGTATGAAGAGTCCAGGCTGGGCTTGGAAACTCGCCACCCGATCGGGCCAAGACCACCCGATCGGGCAGGCCTTAACTTCCTTTCTATTGCTGCTGCACGAGTGAATTGAAGCTGGGCCAAGGAATTAACGCATGCGAGAAAGGGGACAAGCTGGCCCATGAATTAAGAATGTTGATGCTGCATTGCTGTTATTTGCTACGCACAACAAGACAAAGAGTGGGCCAACCCACTTCCTTTCCAATGCAGCTGCGTACTGCAAGCCAATCAATAGTTGGGTTTTATTTCCCCAGGCCCGATCAGGCGCTTGTCACCCGATCCAATCGGGTGGCCCAAAAAGCTGATTCCTTTCAATTGCTGCTGCTACGCTAGAAACGAAGTCCAAGATCTCTCACTATAGGCCCGATCGGGTGGCCTTTGGCCCGATCGGGTCCTGTGCATTTTACGCGATTTTTCGTCTTTTTAATTCCGTTTTTAGCTAGACTTGAGGGGTATTATAAATATCGTTTCCTCATTATTTTAGAGACATCTTTTTATTATTAGCTATTACTCTAGTTTATTTCTCATAGTTCTTAGCCTAGTTTAAACACTTAGATTAGATTAAGGGTGATCAAACCTATTCGATTTCAATAAAAGTTCCTGCTTTCTGTCAATTGGTATTCTTCTTTACCCTAATCTCTTTTATTATTCTTAATTGCTTAGCTTAAGTATTTAGTCATTCATGATGCAATTGTTAGGGTTTCATATTAGTTTTGTTGTTGTTAATTCGATTATGAGTGAGTAGTTCTCTTTCTAGGGTGTTAGATAGGAAAGCCATGTTTATACCATGATTGTGATTTAGATTTCTATCAATTTCTAGGGCTTGATTAGGGTGATTGTGATGTGGTTTGTTCTTTATTGAGTAATTAATGTCAGTGTACAATTTCATTGGTTGCTTGTGGTTAATAGTTGTTTGCACAGATTCGTCTTACGACTAGAGGCCTAGGACACGTCAGTAGTTCTGATTACGTTAGTGAACATGCGGCGTATGTTGAACTATGAGCGTTGAGTCTTAACCATAGCTCAACACATGCTCTAATCCCCCGACTCTTGACTTAGGTTTTGATAGTAGTTGACCATATTTGATTGGTATAAGCATGGTGGACCGACCTAATACCCTAGGTTTTTAGTCCATAGTTAATTCCTTGATTTAATTTGTCTTCTTTAGTTTAATCTTTAGTTAAATTAATTCTTCCCTGATTTCATCTGGAGTAGCTGATTGATTGAATATTAATTTAGAAACTCTGTCTCCCTGTGGATTCGACCCTGCTTCCACTGACTACCATAGTTAGAGGACCGTAGGTTTATTTTTGAATAGGTGATACGACTAAAAACCTTATCAGGGGTGTTGGCTTGAACTTCTCAAATCAGTGGGCAAGCAGAACAGGATTGTGTCCGTGGAAAAAGACCAACACGGGCGTATTGAAATCAACACGGCCGTGTTGACCTGCTAGTCAGCGGACAGCTCAACTTCAAACGATCATATCTCTCTCGTCTCTTATCGGAATTGGGCTTATGATTAATCGTTGGAAAGCTATCGAAACGAGCTAACACCTCCCATTGGAATTACCTTAATCCAATTTATGGATCAAACGTTATGTCTATTTGAAGTTCAAAAGTCCACAACTAGTCTTCCAATGATCATATGACTTCAAAAACTTGCTAGTTAGCCTGGAAATCATCCAAAACAACTAAACAAATAATGAAGCGATAATATAACTCAAAGGTGACAAAAACCATGCAATGCTAGGCTTAAATGCTCTAAACTACATGCAAGGACACTAAAAATGACCTACAATTAAGCACAATAAAGTGCTTATCATTGTTGCTTCTTGTCATCTCAATCTTCTCACTTTCCCATTTTCCATTTTCCAGAATTCCCATTGTTGTTGCTAATTCAATTTTCAAACAATTAAATAAACCAAATAATTTCCCAAAGTTCCACATATTTCCTAATTGAACAATCCATTTCACAGAACTTTCCAACCAATTAAACAAACCATGTTCAATTTTCAAATTGAAGAAAAAAAACAGATTCGTTTTTTACTAAAAGGAAAAAAAGGATTCGATATTTAGAGCCATACCTCACTACTTTCAGCAAGAATCGGTGTATTGTTTATGTTCTCTTCAATCGAAAATGGCAAATTCCAGTCCATTTCTTCAATCTCTTAGTGTCTAAATTCAGTAAAACCCCCAAAATCTTGAAATTTGGTGGTGTTCAAATAATGGAACAAATGCTTCAATGGAAGTCAAAACAATGGGGATTAAGCAAACAATTTCTTCAATTTTGGCATCAACAACTGAAAAATTCTCGTTATTCTTTGCTTCCCGTTCTTCCCGCCAAAATATTTGTCCTCCCTCCAAGAGTTTTTGTCTCTCCAAAAAAGGTGTTGCTTTTGTGTTTTTTGCTGGTTTTGTTTTATTTTTTGGTCTAGAATCTATTTTGCTTTTTTTTATTGTGTGGTGGAGTCTATTGGACTCCCTCCAAATAGACACCAAACAAAAGGCAAGAGACAAAATACTATACCTAAGGAAAATATATTTATAAAAAAGAAAAGAAACTTTTTAGAAGTTACTAGGCGTGGGAAAACCCGCACCCTTGCATCTTCTTCTGAAATATATGCTTCCTTCCAGTAGGATTTGTATTTACGACAACGGGGGTGTTGTCATAGAAGAGTTAACTATATATTAACTTACTAGTTATAACAAAATCAGCAGCTAAATCCCGAATGAAGTTTATTTAATCCTTGATCATGTAGTTTCTCTAAAAAAAATTAACTATAACCTTGATTCTATAGTTTGTATTATCTACAACAATGCCACTGAGAGACTGGGTGTGCAAAATAATCCGATCCGGAAAAGCCACTATCCGAACCGGAATTTCGGATACCAGATCCGGTTTTCAGAATTCGAAATTTCGTATCGGATATCCGGTTTAACAACCGGATGATCGGATTCGGATAGCGAATTAGAGAATTCGGATGATCCGAATATCCGAATAATAAATTTTTTTGGGCTTCTTTTGGAAATGTTATGTATATATGCAATTCTTTGATTCATGTGTATGTGAAATGTCATGATTTCGGTCATGCTCATGTTTGATAAAATGCGTAAAGGATATGTTGTTAGTTGGATGTATATAATTGTTGGTTGACAATGATATAGCCATGATATGGTTTTTTTTTGTAAAGTTAGATGAAGATGGTGATGAGGTGAAGCCGTGAAATAAGTGAATAGAGGAGAGGGAAAGTTGAGCGAAGAGGCAGTACTACTTACTTGAAAGTTCAAGGCATGATATGGACTTTGAGAAGGTTTTTCTATTAATTTTTTTTTCTTTAATTACTATTACTAAGTCCAAATCCTCCTAACTATGAAAACATGGCAGTAGCTACTGCATGCTTCAAGCCCTTGTCACTTACAAAAATCCGGATTCGGATAATCCGGATAACTGATCCGAAAATCCGGATTTCCGAAACTTCGGATAACCGGATTATTTGGATAGAATATTTCATTATCTGGAAATTCGAATATTCGATTTTCCGGACCGGATTGGTTCCGATATCCACTTTTGCACACCCCTAGTGGAAATGAGAGTTTGAGAATTAGAAAAGGGATGAGTATTGAGAATTAAAAGGTGAGATAAGAATAAAATAATGTATATCTTTTGTTTGGTATGAGTTGAGAATTATTTGAGATTAAACTACATTTTTACTTACATAACCTTACTAACCTCTTCTCTCTTTCTTTTTCATTAGGAAAAATTATTTTTAATAAGTCAACCTTTATGCCATCTTCTAAAATTAAGTTCACCTTTGGATTATTCTGAGGAAAAATTGCCTAGAATAATGCAACCTTTTAGCGATTCGCAGATAATAATGCAACCTTTTAGCGATTCGCAGATAATAATGCAACCTAAAGATTATTCTGGAATAATGCAACATTTATACCCCATTTATTTTAAATGGGGTAAAACCGGTTATAACTTGAAGAATAGGTGAAATGGGTACGTGTCGTTTAACAATTGGTTGTCATAAACTTATTTTATAAAAAAATTAAAACAAAAATAAAACAAAATAAAACACATACCCCCATAAACCTCCCTCTTTCTCCTCCCTCCACCACGGCACCCACTGCAACATCTCTCTCCCCTCCCCGCCGGCCAGCCACAGACCCACGTACCGCATAACGATAACGGAGAGAGGCGGGACTCGAGTACAGGATGAGAGGTAGAAGGAGGCTGCGGCACAGCAGCAGTAGTAGCGACAACAACAGCAGCAGCGGTTGTGGTGGCGGTTCCGATAGCAGTTAAAGAAGTGACACCTTCCGCCCTAGCAGCGTCTTTCATAAGCTTCTTCCATGAAACAATAGTAGTCTCACCAGGCCTTAACTCCACCGGTAAACCTCGTCCGGTCGCCGAGTTTCACGAACGACGACGATGGCGTCACTCTTGACACCGATGAGGATGATTCTCCGGCTTCCACCATTTTAAAACCCTAGAATTTAGCAGTAGAAAGAGATGCAGGAGCTGAAATCGAAGAAGAGGATCGAAATTGTTTCAATGGAAGAAGAAGGAGAGAGGAGAAGAGAAGGATTAACAATGGCGGGATTGTATGAAACATTTCGAAGCAGGGAAGATGAATAAGAACAAAAAATTTAACCGGGAAGGGGAGGGAGAGGGTGGATGGGTGTGGCGTGGGGTGGTGGCAGGCTGGTAGCAGTGGGTGGGGGTGGGGGTGGGGGGTTGGGGGCCTTGGGGATGATAGAAGCAGGGGGGTGGGGTTGGGGGGAATTTATTTTTTATATTTTAAGTTTTTGTTAATATATTATTAAAAATTTAAAGTTTTAAATAAAAATTACCAATTGTTCAGGTAATCGGTCATTTGTCCTATTTAAAATAAATGGGGTATAAAGGTTGCATTATTCCAGAATAATCTTTAGGTTGCATTATTATCTGCGAATCGCTAAAAGGTTGCATTATTCTAGGCAATTTTTCCTTATTCTGAAATAAGTTAACCTTGTATGGGTATTAACATTCAATGAGTTCAAGTGATCAGTTACTTTAACAGCAGGTAATAATTTTCCTCTCTTTTTTTTCCCTTTACAAACCCTCTACACCTATAATCACAATCACCACCACCACTCGATCCCAAACACCACCCCAACACCTGATCTAACTCATTGAAAGTTAATACCCATACAAGCTTAACTTATTCCAGAATAATGGAAAGGTGGACTTTTATTTTAGAAGATGGCATAAAGGTTGACTCATCAAAAACAATTTTTCCTTTTCATTAAGGGAAAATGTGTTATTTTTCTCCTTATTCCTTATCCCACCCACAATACCTGCTTCGGGCTGTTTATTTAGGGAAATTAAGGGGTGGGATTAGGAATTTATATTCCCATGGGTAGTATTAACATGTTTGTTTAGGGGGATAGCTAAAATCCCATGGGATTGAGAATGAGATTAAACTCCCTTATCCCACCAAAATAATACCTAAGGGGACATGTATTAGGGAGGGGGATTAAATTTTGTAAGGAAATGACTCTTTTACCCTTAATGAAAAGAAAGGAGTGTAGAGTTAGTAAGGGTATCTACGTAAAATTATCACTTAATCTCACTTTATCCCCAATTCATACCAAATAAGGGATAGAGACTATATTACCCTTAACCCACCTATCAATTCCTAATCTCACTCCCAAACCCACCCTTTAATCCCCAAACTCCCATTTTCACATACCAAACGCCCGAGCTTATGTGTTATAGGATAAAAAGATTTTAATCTCATTCAATTCCCACCTAAAATCCCCGAGAAGGTAAAAGGTACACCTTGGGTGTACGTAGAGGTACTTACACCAAATGAGTATGAGTTGGTCAAAATGAGTACGAAGCAAAATGAGTACGAGTTGGTCAAAATGAGTACGAAGCAAAATAAGTATGAGTTGGTCAAAATGAGTACGAAGCAAAATGAGTATGAATATTCAAAATGAGTACGAAGCCAAATGATTACGAATGAACTAAATGAGTATGAAGGCAAATGATTATGAGTTTTTCTATGAGTTTTCCTAATGAGTATGACTTAGCCAAATGAGTATGAGTTATCTTTAAGAGGAATTTCTAAAATGAGTATGAGTTTTCCAAATGAGTATGACTTAGCCAAATGAGTATAAGTTAGCCTAATGAGAATTTTTCAAATGAGTATGAGTTTTCCTTCTCAAATGAGTATGAATTTTCCACATGAGTATGTACACATTGATTAAACATGCTCAAATGCTTATAAATGAGTATGGAAATGTCCAAATAAGCATAAGTTATTCCAAATGAGTATGAGTCTATCAAAATAAACATACTCATATGATGATTAGGTTTAGGTGTACTTGATGTTCATGAATTCTTTTTCTTTTTTGGATTTTAATGCTTTATCCGTATCAAAAAGATTGCAACAAGTCATTTTCCACGCATTTTATGGAAGAGATCTAATGGTATAAACGAGCAAATTAGGGAAAATAATTTTAATACTACCAAGAATGAGAATATAGGTTACTAGTCCTTGAAATTTTTTTTACTAATTTGCTCATTAATACCATTAAATATTTTCCTTAAAATGCGTGACAAATGAGTTATTGCAATTTTTTTGATACGGAAGAAGTAACAAAAATGAAATTAGTAGCTCATTTTTCCAGTATTATGACAGTTTCCATGTCGCCGACGGTTTTAAAGTCTGCCGAAAATAGCGACGGGAAGTTAGGGTTGGATATTTGGAACTTGGGAACTGGGGTTATATCGTCGTCGGTTCACTCATAATGGTCGTCGGGCCGATGGGAATGTTACCGAGGTTGACGCCGGTTCTGACCGAGAAAGTGTACGTCAGACATAACTTCCACTCTTTTAAGTTAACGGTTAGTGATATGCAGAAAATTGGTACGATGTAAAACTATATACTCCATAATATCCACAATACATTACCAAAATCCCCTATTCCCAAAAACAAACATAAAGTTTCTCTTCATTGGAATTTAAAAGGAAAAATTGATAGGAATAATCCCACATTTGGCCGGTCTTCCACCACTGGTACCACCTTCAATTAATCCAGCAATAATCCCACCTTTGACCCTCATATTCTCTCATTGGAATTTAATTAGAAAGATTACCCATGATTGTAGGTCACCAACAGGTTAGAGACCAATGAGAAAATATAAGGGTCAAAGGTGGGATTATTGCTGGATTAATTGAAGATGATACCAATAGTAAAATACCGGCTAAAAATGGAATTATTCCTATTAATTTTTCCATTTTAAAATCAAAATCCCTGCCCTTTAATCCCACAAACCAACACTCTTGATATGGGCATAGATGGATGATCTTAAAAAGAAGTTCAAAAACACTAAATAAGTTGAGCAAACTCGATTGCTATTGCGATAAGGAAAAAACAAGCAAGAAGGGCATTGAGAACTTGAGAAGGACGCGGATTCAATCTACGTAGTGGTTTGAAATTGGTGTAGTGAACAGAGAAGAGAGAAAAGGAAAGAATAGTAGGTGTTGGGAATTTAACATCACTCTTGCTAATTCAACATTTCCGTTCATTAATTTGTTACTTTTGGAATTTAGGGCTCCAATTGCAAACATCTGCAATTACATTTTTCCGGTGAATTGGGTTTTGGCATCGAGCATGCATGATAGAAGATGAAGGTTCTTTACTAATTTCCCTAACTTACTATATGAACCGCACCCAAATTCGTTTTTATATCTTAGGCACTCTTTTACTTTATTGTAATTGGGGTTTCGTTCTTTGTAGATGCAATTGTTCCACATTGTAATTTCTAAAGCATCTTTAACAGGAAAATCATTGTGCATTGAGTTATAATAAGCTTTCGGTTGGTTATCTGAGTTAGCTATGGAATATCGAAACTCAATGAGTTATTGAGTTTCATTTAAAAATGAGTTGTTTTATCAGATGGAAGGGGTTTGAGTGAGTTATGTTCTTTTGATGGTAGCTATCTAAGTTAGTAGCAAAACAACACATCCATGTTAAAGCCATCCTTGTGGAATGATAACTTGATCAAAGCTGTCTTCTTTCGTTTAAATACTAGTCTTGTATGCAGGCGATGCGTGCCAAAGCATATATACTTTTTTGTTTTGGGTGTTTATCAAAATTTGAATAATTGTAAACTTAGTCAATTATATGGAGGAAGTTATGCGAATTAAAAAATAATAAAAATATTGATTTTTGGTGTTCACCGCTCCTCTTCCCTCGTAGAATAGAGATTTCCGGTACCTTGTTTATCTGTTGCTTATTCTTCTCTGGGCTGTATGTACCGCTGTTTTGCTCTTTATCTTTTGCACCCTTGTTTGAGGAATGTGATATTATGACAAACTTTGCTCACAGGAGGCTAAGCAAGCTAACCGGGGTGAAAATCCAGCTAGATTTCAACGTACAGATCAGTGGCGTCCTGTTTATGATTGGTTAGAATCATTGGATTTGGATGAGGTTATTAAGTCCAAAGACATTTCTGACTGGCTCGCTACCAACCCCGAAATCAGTGATCACTTGGGCTCAAGGCATTCTCGTTATCATTTGATGCACTACATTAAAAAATGTCATATGAAGATATTGAAGAAGCGCAAGGTAATTACATTTTTTTTTGTTGCTTTTAACTCTCGCTACTACAATTGTTGTTGTGCTATGTGGCGGCTTCCAGTTTTGCTCATGTGTATGTTATCATCTTTCTTGGATAGGGTGGCCAGCAGAAGCCTAGTGAGGCAGCTACTTTGACTGTTGGGAATCTCCATATGCCTAAACCGCTGGCCATGGTTCCTTGTATGTTTCCCTTCGACAGCAAAAATGTTTTTAAGATTGCTTTTACTTTTATATGCCTAAACCGCTGGCCATGGTTCCTTGTATGTTTCCCTTCGAGAGCAAAAATGTTATATTCTGGCTATGTTTTAGTCGAATAGGTTCAAGTATGATAGTTTAGCTTAGCTAAGTTAACTTAGATACATAATTCACCACTAAGTCAAATTAAGAATCCTAAGAACACCACTTAGTCCAAGCTAAAGAACTAAGCTAGCATAGACGCCTAGACTAAGAAAGAATTAATCTAAGCAAATGAAACACAAAGGTTTTTGATTTATCAAAGTCTCATCTCGATCATATTGAGCTTGTGTCCTTTAAATACATGTCCTTGACTCACTAGGAAATTAATTACTGAAATTAAAATGATTAAAGACGTTAATCTATCCTAATTAGGGTTGGAAGTCTATCTTGAAGCTTGAAGCTATCTTGGACGGCCTTCCTTCTATCTTCTCCTTGATTTACTCACTTATCCCTTCAAAGTAGGAAACCAAATCAAAATGATATGATTTAGGCGCCTAAGATGTTCTTTAAAGGGAAAAGATCATATTTCCATGCTCTCCTTAGCTTGTACGCCTCATTTTTAGGAAAGGATAGAGATTCCTTCCTATCTTTGCTCTATGGTTGATCTTCTTGGAAGTTTCCTTGTGAAAGTTGATCTTCTTGGATGTAGGCGCCTCTTATTGCTGCATTTCTCTTGCTCACTCGTCCATCATGTGTAAATACAACCCTAATTGACTGTCTAATTAACATAAATGAAATTACAACTCAACTAATACTATCCTAGTTAATCTAATATGACATTAAATTAACCAAGAGTACATTTTATTATTCTAGACTCCTAATAAAGCAATAAAGATAGTAACTTAGTTAATAATTAATTAACTAAGCTAAGGACACTCTCAATGGACTTAATGGACTTAAGGGAATTCACAACATTCCTTAAAATGGAAGCAACCATGTTCTTAGTCTTAGGATCAATGGAACTAGATGGACCTCCATCATCCTCTCCTTCTTTCGAGGAGTTTGACCTCAAACTTGGTAACTCTTCTTCATCATCATAGAATGGACTCAAATCAGCAACATTGAAGGTGGCTGAAACTCCATAATCTCCGGGCAATTCGATTTTATAAGCATTGTTGTTGACCTTCTCAAGCACTCTGAATGGACCATCGGCTCTAGGGCTTAGTTTAGACTTTCTTTTAGAAGGGAAAAGTTCCTCCCTAAGATGAATCCAAACCATGTCACCGTCTTTGAATTGGACATCCCTCTTCTTCTTGTCGATCCTCTCTTTGGTTTTCTCATTGGCTTTCTCAATCTTTTCTCTCACATACTCATGGAGTTTTTGGATCTCTTTCAGTTTTGGCTTCATGGCTATATTTTGTGGTGGTAGGGAAAGGGGCTAAGTCAATAGGTGTGCAAGGGTTTTGACCATAGACCACAAAGAATGGACTAAGGCTAGTAGTCTTGCTAGGAACTCGATTATAGGCAAACTCAACATGAGGTAGCATCTCCTCCCATTGTTCAGGGCTTTTTGTGGCTAGGGCTCGAATTAGGGTTCCTAGGGTTCTATTGGTGACCTCTTTTGGCCGTCAGTTTGAGGGTGGCTAGAGATACTGAACTTGAGCTTTGTCCCCATTTTCTTTCATAGTGTAAGCCAAAAATGACTTAGGAACTTGGAATCTCGATCACTCACCATCGATTTTGGAACTCCATGCAATCTAACAATGTCCCCATACAAGTTAGCACAAGAAACAACATCATTAGTAGTGTGGCACGCCACAAAGTGTGCTTGGAAAACCTATCAACCACCACCATGATTAAATCCTTTTGGCGTTGGGTTCTAGGTAATCCTGTAATGAAATCTAAGCTCACATCCTCCCATGGTGCTTGAGGAATAGGAAGGGGCATAAACAACCCCTGAGGTAGCAAATGACCCTTAGCTTTTTGCCAAATCAAACATCTCTTGATCAAAAACTCTACATCTCTTGCCAATCTAGGCCAAAAGAAGTACTCACTCACAAGCATCACTGTCTTTTCGATCCCAAAGTGGCCAGCAAGCCCACCTTCATAAAACTCCTTGATTAAAGACACTCTTATACTATGTCTTGGGATACATAGGCGATTTCCCTTAAAAAGAAACCCCTTTAGGAGATAGTACTCCCACTTGGACGATTATGACACTTCTCAAACCACACACCAAAATCCTTGTCCTCTACATAACACTCCTTCAACAACTCAAGCCCCATCACCTTAGGACTTAGGGTAGCAAGCAATAAGTACCTCTTAGATAGAGCATCTGCACCTTTATTCATCTTTCCTGCCTTATGCTTGATAGTATATTGGAATGTTTGAAGGTATTCCACCCACTTAGCATGTCTAGGTTGCAACTTTTGTTTGCTTTGAAGGTACTTAAGAGCTTCATGGTCAGAATGGAGAATGAACTCCTTAGCAATAAGGTAATGCCTCCAATGATCCAAGGCACGAACCAAAGCATATAACACTTTGTCATAAGTTGAATACTTTCTCTTTGCTTCATTCAACTTCTCACTGAAGTAAGCCAAAGGCCTTCAATTTTGAGATAAAACTGCTCCAATGCCCACGCCAGATGCATCACACTCTACTTCAAAAACTTCATTAAAGTTAGGCAAAGCAAAAATAGGAGCACTAGTTAATTGAGCTTTTACCTCCTCAAATGCCTTGTTTGCTTGATTACTCCATTCAAACTTCTTCAGCTTTGTGATTTCAGTAATAGGGGTCATAATAGCACTGAAATTTCGAACAAGCCTCCTATAAAAGAAAGCCAAACCATGAAAGCTTCGAACTTGTTGCATTGAGGTAGGAGTAGGCCACTCCTTGATTGCTTGGACCTTCTTCTCATCAGCTTTAATTCCTTCAAACAAGCATAGATGTCCTAACAGCACATGACAAGCATCCATAGGAATAATATCACACCAAATCTCCTCTTTGTAGTTACTACAAATATTAAAAGATAAAAGTAAACGATGAGTAACTTGGATACCTTTGCCTTGATTAAGCCATTGAATCACATATGGCTTAGGATGAGGTGTAGTTGAGAGCTTCAACTTATCTACCATGGTTTGAGACGCCACATTGGTACAACTCCCTCCATCAATCATCAAGGTGCACACCTTGTTCTCAATAGTACATCTAGTATGGAAGACGGCCTCTCTTTGTTGGGATTTCTCCTCATCTATTACTCCACTCAAAGCTCTCCTAACCACCAAGCATTCACCTTCATCAGGACCAACAATCTCATCTCCATATTCCTCCTCTTCACACGCCTCCATAACTACATCATCCTCCTCATTTAGGGCCTCATACTCCATAAAGCTCACAACTTTCTTGTTAGGACATTAAGAAGCAATATGTCCTAACCCTTGGCACCTAAAACACCTTCTAGTGGATCGATTTCGAGTAAAAGTATTAGGGTGTTTGGGGGTTTTTGAGTAGGGTTTGGGGTTGGCTTAGAAAAGGTTGTGCTTGGTTTAGAATAGGGAGTAGATTTGGAAAAAGGGCGTGACACTTCAGCCTTTCCTTTAGTCTTTTGTTGCTTTTCAATCTTGTGAGCCAAGATGATCAACTCCTCTAAAGTAGAAAAAGGATGCAATTCAACAATGTTAGCAATCTTAACATCCAAACCACCAAGAAATCTTACCAGAGTTTGAGGTTCATCCTCTTGTACTTCACACTTCATGAGATAGGATTCGAACTCTACATTTAATATACTTTACATTAATTATTATATGTATGAAGACTACGGTGGGGAAGACATAAGAGTTTCCTGTTACGTTCAGAGTGCATCAAGGTTCCGCACTTAGTCCTTTTCTCTTTGCTCTAGTCATGGACGAAATAACGAGGTCAATTCAAGATAATATATTGTGGGGTATGATGTTTGCGGATAATATAGTGTTGATTGATAAGATAAAGGAAGGTGTTGAAAGTAAGTTGGAGGAGACATACATTGGAAGCTCGAGTTTTTAGATTGAGCAGAAGTAAGGCGGAGATTCTGGAGTGCAAGTTCAGCGGGGTTAGAAGCAGTAAGGGAGGGATGGTCACTTTCCATAAAAGTGGTTCAAGGATCGAACATCTTCCGTTACGTGGGATCCATTCTCCAAAAGGATAGAGAACTCGATGGATACGTGGCTCATAGAATTAACCCGGGTTGATTAAAGTGGAAAAATGCCACCGGATTCCTTTGTGATTCCGCATTCCCCGATGATTGAAGGAAAAGTTCTACCGTACGACAATTGGGCCTGTTTTGTTATATGGCACCGAATGTTGGGCGGTGAAACAATGCCACATTCATCTTATGAATGTGGCGGCGATGCGTATGTTGGGGTGGATGTGTGGCCACACAAGGAAGGACCGATCAAGAAATGAAGTGATTCGTGAAAAAGTTGGAGTTGTATCTATTAAAGAAAAGATGAGGGAAAATCGCTTAAGATGGTTCGGTCATGTTTTGCGGATGATATTGTGTTAATTGATAAGATAAAGGAAGATGTTGAAAGTAAGTTGGAGGAGACATACTTTGGAAGCTCGTGTTTTTAGATTGAGCAGAAGTAAGGTTGGGTTTCTGGAGTGCAAGTTCAGTGGGGTTAGAAGCAGCAAGGCAGGGGCGGTCACTTTGCATAAAAGTGGTTCAAGGATCGAATATCTTCCGTTACTTGGGATCTATTCTCCAAAAGGATGGACAACTCGATGGATACGTGGCTCATTGAATTAACCCGGGTTCATTAAAGTGGTAAAATGCCACCGGATTCCTTTGTGATTCCGGCATTCCCCCGAAGATTGAAGGAAAAGTTCTACCGTACGACAATTGGGCCTGTTTTGTTATATGACACCGAATGCTGGCGGTAAAACAATGCCACATTCATAAGATGAGTGGCGGCGATGCGTATGTTGCGGTGGATGTGTGGCCACACAAGGAAGGACCGATTAAGAATTGAAGTGATTCGTGAAAAAGTTGGAGTTGCATCTATTAAAGAAAAGATGAGGGAAATCCCTTAAGATGGTTCGGTTATGTGAAAAGGAGGCCAAGTGATGCGCCGATAAGACTTGAAGAATGGAGGAGTAATCAAATTATAAGGGGTAGGGGAAAACCTAAGATGACTTGGATGAAGTTAATTGAAAATATGGGGTCATTTGGATCGAGGAGAGCATGACATTGGATAGAATGGGTGGAGGGACAATATTCACGTGGAGGAAGGGGTGTGATTACTTTATTTATTTGTTTATCTTTAATAATGTTTGTCTTTGTGTTAAAACATTTCGTTTAAAACTTCTTTTAAAATTTTTTCTGTTAGACTTTTTGAAAACTTAGTTTAAATTGTTTTTAATTCTTAAAACCTTTTAAAAACTTTTTTTATCACACTTGTCGATGCTATCTCCTTTGGCAACGGTTTCAGATGGCGATTCATGTTAGCCGATCCCAAATTATTTTGGGAATAAGGCTTAATTGTTGTTGTTGGTATATTATAAATTTGAATATTGATAAAATATTTATTATTTTCAGTGTATAAATATTTATAAAAAAGCAACCACATTTATATATTTAGAGAAACATGTTTCCATAGTGTCTTAAAATATACCAATATGATGTCTGCTGATAAATCCCAGAAAGTTGATCATTGGAACTTCTTTAAATGTATTTTTGTAGCAATTTGCATTTTAAGCTTTAAGTAAGAAAAAAAACTGCAAAGATGATCCGGCAGTGTGCCATTGGGCGAGCTTTCTCCAAGTCATGGCTCATGAATAAATCTTTGCAAATTAGTCATGGGATAAATTCATGGTTGGTCATCCTTTGACTAACTTTTATGACTATCTTAGTCATGAGTGTAAGGCATGTATCTGTAAACCATGGATGATGACTAATATTCACGACAAAAATTTACGAGTGAGGATGCTCTTATGCACTTCACTTCAATGAAGCTTTGCTTGATTAAGAATGTCATTGAATAGTCTAAATTTGTATTCAAGCTGCTATCCGCTGGATTCGTAAGGAAGTTGCTCTAATTCCCTCCTGATTGGATTTATGAAAGTGAGATGATTTCTGCTTGACAGCCCCCTTCACAGCATCCTTGCACCTCGAAGAATTCCATGATCGTCAACTTGAATTATGGCGTCATTCTTTCCGAACTGTCTAGGCCTATGGTAAGGTTTTTAAGATTGTAAGCAATAACATCATTATAGGAGAGGGTTGTGCATTCTGGGAATATAGGGATCTGGTGGAAGTTTCCTTGTCAAATGAAGTATGTCATTGTTTTTTGCTTATCACACTTTGAACAATTTTTATCAGTTCTATGATGGCTTCTTGCTCTGGCACATTCATCATGATTCATGACCTTGTGTGGTCAATTATATGTTGTTACTCTCTGATTATGCTGATTGAGCGCTACATTTTTTTGCTGTTATCAGTAACATTTTTCTTTGTCCTGTTATCAATGACAGATAATCCATCGTCAAATTTGCCTAAAGACAGCAGCCTCTATCAAGTGAAGCGAGAGGAAGCTTTGCGCAAATATGGGATGTAAGTGCTGTGGGTTTCCTTTCTAGTTTCTTATGTTAGCATCACCTGTATATATTTATCTCCAATTCGCATGGCAAGGTTCCATATACAATTTTTGTGTCTTTACCTCTTTTCTCCTTTGATCTATCTGCAGTTTGGTTGAGTTAGAGAAGCAACTTTCTACCATCATACCAAACCAAAACGTCGTAGAAGAACCTTGATCGAGTTATGTGGAACAACTACTACATACCCGGGCGATGCTCCAGAATTTTGTGCGTAACAATTTACTAATAGTTGAGAATTTTTATTGTCATTTAGCGTGAAAAAAGCTTATCATTAAAAAAAGATATAAAAATCGTCTCATTTATAATATAGATTTTGAAATACAACTTAATTTTCGCCTATCATCTTTAATTTTGATAGAAGAAGCTGTAATACTATGTTGGAGTAGTGGTTGGATCTCTTTTCTTGCATACTCTAGGTTGTGGGTTCAAATCTTCATGTGGACAGTTTTTTTAATATATGATAATGAAGTGGATGGAATGCATCAAAGAGAGATTGTTAAACGTGGCGGATTTCAACTCTTGCCTACGCTTTTTAATGTTTTGATTTACAGAAAGTCATTTGTTTGCTCCTTTTCGAGTAAAATTACAAAACAAACCGAGTAGATCCTTGGAAATTAATGTCCACTAGTTGATGTGACTTCGATTGCGTTGGACTTTGCTGTTTTAAATTTGGTCATTAGGAACAAGATGGAACTGTAAAATCGTATGTTGTATGGTTTAGACGGTTTCAACACATTCAATTAATGTATAGAATTTGTAGTACCATTCTGGTTTTCATGTAAGTTTTTTTTACGGGGACAAGGAGGGGCCCCACCCCTATTCCTATCTCAGGAAGGGGGGTTAGCTGCCCAGGGAAGGGGATGAGGAGATTTGATCCCGGGTCATGGCCACGGGAAGGAAACTCCCGCTCCATTGAGCTGGAAGGATTTCCTCTGGTTTTCATGTAAGTCACCACAAACATTTAGGTGCCTCAGTCGTACCCTGATTTTCGAGGAACTTAAAGTTAAAGCTCTTCAGTAGAGGGTGATTGGTCTAGATCTGTTAACTGATGGATCGGTTCAGGTTTGGGTCAAGCTAACTTCACCTTCTTAATAAGTTCATACTAAAATAACGGCAGATACCAACTTACTAAGTTCATACTAAAAGTTGGTTGAGTTGCAGAAAGAGACTAAACTAGAGGATGAGTTGTTAAAAGAGTCCATATTACAAGGTACAAGACCCATCGTCCAAATTATATTATTAGGCATGGTTTGCATTTCCAAGTTTTGATTATCAATAATATGTTGATAGAAAGCAATAAAAACATTCAAAACAACGATTAAGGAAAGGATAGTTATATACAATATGTACAAAAACAACCAAACACTTAACCATCTACATCACTTAGAACACTAGTCTGTAAACAGCAAGATGATAATATTAACAAATCATCAGCATAATCCTGAGTTTCACCTTCACCCAAGATGTGCCAGACTCATCATTACCCATTTGATGTTTGATGATGATTTATTGCTGTTTGCTAGGCCTAATCAGATCTTTCTCCTGCTCTTGTTTGATGCTTTTTCTTAGTTCTCTCATGCTTCTGGTCTTGAAGCAAATTTAGACAAGAGTAATAATTACATTGTTGGTGTTGATATAGCTCACAAAGATACTCTTCAGTAGATTGTTGTGCATGCCTGATGGGGCTTTTCCATTCAGATACTTGGGAGTCCCCCTTTGTACAAGAAAAAGGTTCTATCATGAATGCAAACCCTTGATTGATAAAACTGTGACTAGAGTTAAGCTTTGGTCAGTCAAAATGCTTTCTTATGCTGTTAGACTGCAATTGGTTAACGCTATTCTTCTTCATGGCTTTCAATTATATTGGTGTCAAATTTTGTTATGCCTAAGAAGGGCTTCAAAGAGATTTAGAGTGTTTGTAGGGTTGTCTTATGGACTGGGCAAGGTGATTGCTCTAAAAAAAGCTCATGTGGCTTGTACCCTCTGTCATCCTAAAGCTTGTGGTGGGTGGAATATCAAGGATCTTGTTTCTTGGAACAAAGTTTCTATTGCAAGCACTTTTGGGTCATTTCTATGAAGCAAGACAAGCTTTCTATTAAATGGCTTCTTGTCTTATATCAAGCATCATGATGTGGTTACTTGACACGGTCGTTGGACGTGCCAAATTAAATACTTAATTTAGTCAAATATAGGGTAAGAAAGGGTCGAATCCACGAGGAAGCAATGATTAATCAAGGTTTGAATGAGATTTAGCGAGCTAAGCCTATTTTTGGGGGTTTTTGAGATTAGTGAACAACTACGAAATTAGCAAATAGACTAAATGATTCGAATTAAACTATATTAAGAGGACACTAGGGATAGGGGATTCACGAGCTAACATTTAATTAACCAACTCGCCAAGCCAAGGGGATTCATTAGGGTTCTCTCGAGCTAATTAGGAGGACCTAATCAAACAATTTTACCTATTCTCATGGTAAAATTAATCAACCAAGTATTTTCACAACTCATAGTGATTCGATTGAGGTCCTAGGAAGTCAACACTTATTCTCATGGTTAAGTCAACCTATTGACTAGTTTAAGGTCAACCTAGGCTTCATTTCTCAATCCTTCACCTAAGATACCCAAATCTAGTTTAACTAGTGACCAATCAATCAAACATAACAATTAATTTAAACTAGACAACCTAATTTTACCTAGGTCTAACCCTCAAGCTTGGCTTTCAAGGTCAACTCATGATTAGCAAGGTCATCCCCTTCCCCTAGCTACTAATCTACTCTCTAGCCATGAAAAAGGTAAAATGAAAAGTTTGAAGCAACAATGGTAATTCAACAATGGTGAAAATCATATTAAATAAGCTAATCATCAACTAATTACTACTAATCAATACCAAATCAAGGTAAAACAAGTATAAAACAAATAAAGAAAAGAGATAGAAGAAATACTCAAAGATGGATGGAAATCAAATGCAAATCTACATTAAAATAGCTTCAATCTTCAACTCTAAACTTTTAGATCTAGTTTCTCTCTCTAAACATTCAACTTCTCTCTCTACTTTCTCTTTAATTAAAGCTAGTTAATATTATGAAAATAAGCTTAGTGTCTCTATTATTACAAAATTTGGTTTAAATACCCCCAAAGTACTAAGGGCAAAGCCATAAAACACAAAACCGAAACTGTCCTAGAAAACCAAAAAAAAATCGAAACTGACCAAAACCGACCGAAACAGCAATGGAGCGACCCGCTCCAAAAACAATGGGGCGACCGCTCCAAGGTCGCTCCAGCCCCGCTCCATATCCGTTGCTTCTCTGCTTCAATTCTAGGACTATGGAGTGGTCGCTCCTTAGTAAATGGAGCGAACGCTCCCCTGTTCTTGTCCCATTTTTCGCGTCTAAGCAATCAACACTTAAGAGAAGGTTAGATAAAGGGAGGGGGTGCAAATGATTATGCAATGAGCTAAATGCAACCTACTTAGATGCAAATGCACTAAAACTAAAGCAAAACATGAAATCATGAAAAAGGATGCAAAAGGGAATGGAAAGGAAGCTACATGGCATAAAATGCAACTAAATGACCTAGAACTAATCCTAATTAGTGAGTCTAAAATCCACTTATCATTACTATGTACTACCTCTGTTTTTTTTATTAATCACTACATTTTTCATTTTACACTATTCATATATCTCCCTCTAACCAAATATAATGATTTGTGCCCAAGGATAAACATAGTTATGTGAGATCTTGTTAGAATCACCTCGGTAATTAATTAATTAAAATTAAATTTATATAATTTTTACTCGAGTATAACTAGAGTTATTAACATTTAAAGTTGTGCGTTGAGAGCCGTGAAACTTTATACGTAGTGGTTATCAAAGAACGGAAGAAGTATATTCCAAATAGGCAGTCTTGTTCTTTGAAGAATATCGTAAGTAGTAGGAAAATGTTTGTTGAGTCAGGTCCCTTAGTCTATTTTAGTTGCTGCTACCTTTTCTATTAAAAGCTTATATAAGGCTCTTCAAGGGGATCATCCTAAAGTGAGATGGAAAATGATCATTTGCAATATCAAAGCTAGTCTTAAGGCTCTTATCATCACTTAGCTTGCTATTCATGGGAGATTAGTTACCAAGGATAGATTGTGCTCTTGTGGATTGCTTGCTGATAGTAGCTCTATAACTCTACTAGTGAGACAACTAGTCATCTCTTTTTTGATTGCAGTGTTACTTTTAGTGTTTGGACCATTTGCCAGCAGCAACTTGGAATTCAAGATGTCTCTAGAAGCTTTCATGATGAAGTGAATTATGTTACTCACAAATGTAGAAGCAAGACTCCTCAGTCTCAGTTGTATTGCTTGTTCTTTGTTGAAGCTATGTATCATATTTGGCTGAATAGGAATGTTCTGGTGTTTGGTAGGCTTGCTTTGGATGTCTTAGCTAGTTATAAGTAGATCCATCTTTAGGGTTGCTTGTAGGAGTCCAGAGTCTCTTAAGCACTTACTTGTAATCTGATTTGAGTTTGCTGCTGTTCAGGTGTTAGGCTAGTGCTCGTGTCTCTTCTCCTCTTTCCCTTCCTAGAAGGTGAGAGGTGGAAGTGATTCCTTGTTCATGTCATTTGGTGTTGTACATGGCTTATCTGTAACTCTTGTTTTTTTGTTTTCAATAATAAGTTTAAATTGTCAAAAACAAAGATGATAATATTAAGGGAAAGATTATAAAAGAGACCTCTCAGATAGCATACCTTGATCTCCTTGGTTTAGGATTTATCTAGATAAAGATCACCTTGGTATCCTTGGATTAGATTGTCTAGATTTGGAGAAGCGATTGTTGAAAAGATAACTTCAACCACCTCTCACCACCACCAATACCAGCCTATGATCCCCTGACCTAGAGTAGCAAAGTTCAATCACTTTGGTACCACCAGGTGACACGATCGTTGCATGTGCCAAATTAATAACCTAACTTAGCCTAATATAGGGTAAGAAAGGGTCGAATCCACGAGGAAGCAATGATTAATCAAGGTTTGAATGAGATTTAGCGAGCTAAGCTTATTTTTGGGGGTTTTTGAGATTAATGATCAACTAAGAAATTAGGAACTAAGTAACTAGCAAATAGACTAAGTGATTCGATTTAAACTATATAAAGAGGACACTAGGGATAGGGGATTCACGAGCTAACATTTCATTAACCAAATTTTCAACTCAAGGGGATTCATTAGGGTCGATTAGGGACTAAGTCACTCAAATGTTTCCTAATTACTCTCTCGAGCTAATTAGGAGGACTTAATCAACCAATTTTACCTATTCTCATGGTAAAATTAATCAATCAAGTATTTCCACAACTCATAGTGATTCGATTGAGGTCCTAGGTAGTCAACCCCTATTCTCATGGTGAAGTCAACATATTGACTAGTTTAAGGTCAATCTAAACTTCATTTCTCAATCCTTCACCTAAGATATCCAAATCTAGTTTAAATGATGATCAATCAATCAAACATAGCAATTAATTCAAACTAGACAACCTAATTTTACCTAGGTCTAATCCCCTAGCTTGACTTTTGAGGTCAACTCATGATTAGCAAGGTCATACCCTTCGCCTAACTAGTAAACTACTCACTAGCCATGAAAAACATGAAATAAAAAGATTGAATCAACAATGGTGGAAATCATATTGAATAAGCTAATCATCAACTAATTACTACTAATCAATACTAAATCAAGGTAAAACAAGTATAAAAGCAAATAAAGAGAAGAGATAGAAGAAATACTCAAAGATGGATGGAAATCAAAGGCAAAACTCCATTAAAATAGGTTCAATCTTCAACTTTAAACTTTTAGATCTAGTTTCTCTCTCTAAACATTCAACTTCTCTCTCTACTCTCTCTCTAATTAAAGCTAATTAAATTCTGGAATTAAAACTAAGTGTCTCCATTATTACAAAATTGGGTTTAAATACCCCCAAAGTACTAAGGGCAAAGCCATAAAACACAAAACCGAAATCGTTCCAAAAAAACAAAAAAACCGAAATCGACCGAAACTGACGAAACCGACCGAAACAACGATAGAGCGACCCGCTACAAAAACAATGGAGCGACCCGCTCCAAAAACAATGGCGCGACCGCTCCAAGGTCGCTCCAGCCCCGCTCCATATCCACTGCTTCCTCCTTAGTAAATGGAGCGGTTGCTCCTTTGTAAATGAAGGGACCGCTCGCTTGTTCTTGTCCCATTTCTTCGCGCCTAAGCAAGTAATACTTAAGAGAAGGTTAGATAAAGGGAGGGGGAATGCAAATGATTATGCAATGATCTAAATGCAACCTACTTAGATGCAAATGCACTAAAACTAAAGCAAAATACGAAATCATGAAAAAGGATGCAAAAGGGAATGAAAAGAAAGCTATATGGCCTAAAATGCAACTAAATGACCTAGAACTACTCCTAATTAGTGATTCTAAAATCCATTTATCAAATTTCCCCAAGCTTACCAATTGCTTGTCCTCAAGCAATCAACAATCCATAGGAAACTAATGCATGCACTAAAACTAGAATAAGCATCATAAAGTCGAGGTCCTCATCTCATAAGAGGTGTCAATGCAAAGGGAAATCCCGACCATCTTTCGAAACTTATAGCCGTCCTTCCTTATTCACAAGTTAGGGGTCAAAGGGGTGATCTAAGCTAGTGTACAAAGAAAATGATTGTCCTAGAGGTCCCTCAACTATCACACAAGCCCAAATTGTTCCTCAGTGAAACCTTTCCCTACAAAATAGAAAAACTCGCTCTACCTTGTACCAATCACGCCCCCCAAGTTCTCAAGATCCCCCAAGCTAACCTATTTATTCACTAGTTAACTCCTTTTTTGTTGCAAAGACCCTAGACTACCTCCTCACGCGGTCCATCTCTCACTCAATAGTCGTGTTTCTGAGGCACGGTACCGAGCACTCGATGTGAGACGCGATAAGAGGGTAAGGTAGCTCATACCAAAGACATTGGAGCATCTCTAGAGGCCGAAAGCATAAACTTTTGATAACGAAAGGCTACTAGCCTTGTGGGTTCTCATGCACCACTTATTAGATCCAAATGGCCAAAGAGTTCTTTTTTATTTTCAATTTTCATAATTTTTTCTTTTTCTTTTGTTTCATTTCCTCTCTTTTTCAAAGGCTACTAGCCTTGCATTTTATTGAGCTATAAGGGTTCTCAAGGTCGCTAAAGGTCTTATCCAAGGTCAAAGGAGAGAGTAAATACTTTTACAGGGAAATAGTGACACTTATTCACTCTAAAGGCAAGTAACGGACAATCGAAGGGTCCATTCGTAACAAGAACTAGGCATCCAAGCTTAAAGCACCCGTAATACTCCTAACGAGCCCGTAAGACACTCAAGCTACTTCACCCCTACTCAAAAGCCAAGTTCTCAACCTCTAACCTCTAAAATCGTCATATAGAGTCATTCCTTGACTAAGTGATGCAAAATCTTTTTGCTATTTTTGAAATTTTTTCTTATTACCCTATATGCAACCTTAAAAGGAAATAAACTAACTAAAATGCCCTCTCCCTCAAGGTTAAATGAAGTGTTGTCCTTAATGCTTCAAACAAGTTAAAAAGGCAAGGAGAAAGGGAGAAAGAAAAGAAAGGAAAATAAAAATAAAAATAAGAAAGGGAAGGGGGGGGGGGAAAAGAAATAAAAAGAAAAAAAGAAAGGAAAGGGGGGGGGAAAGAAATAAAAAGAAAAATAAGAAAGGAAAAGGGGGGAGGGGGGAGGGGAAACTATTTACAAAGAGGAATTGAGTTGTCTAGTAAATAACACCTCAACGATCGCAATGACTTTTCATATGCAACCACATACAATTCCGAAAAGACCAAATAGGCAATAGCTAGAAGTCAAGCATGCACAGAGTAATACATTACTATATGCCTAAATGGGGTAAAAAAAAGCAAAAAGGTGGGGGGAATGAAAACAAAAATCAAGATTAAGAAGAATCAAAATCAAAATAAAAAGAAGAAAAAGAAAATGAAGAAAAAACTATCACTACTATAGACCTTTTCTCTCATGGAGTCAACAAGAGCATCCGGAGGGCCAAAAGAGATGGGAGACTCCTTGAGTGGTGACGGCTTGGGAACGTAAGGAAAAGAAATAGGGAAAGAAGGAATAAGATCAAGCCTCCTCGAAAAGGGGATGTGAGGGGGTCGAATAGGAACAACTTCCACACTTAAATCCTCACTCACATCACATAATTTCTCTGCATTGGCTCTTTCACATGCTCCCTCAACCACATAGTTCTCTCCTTGTTCATCATTGACATTTTCAACCACAAGCAAAGGCTCTTCTCTCACAAGGGAATCATGGTCATTGAATGAATGAGGTGGTGTGGAAGAAAAATGAACATTGGAGTCAATGGGGGAAGGAGGGGTAAAAAGGAAATCAGGGGATTCACAAATGTCTACACAATCCTCACCTTCCTCCTCATGGAATTGGATTAATCCAACCTAGGTTTGACTCATCCTCATCATCACTACTCCAAAACCCATGAACATAAGGCACACGATTCTCCCTAGATGCATTTTTGTTCTCTTCATAGGAAGAATCACCACACCCTTAATCAAAGACCTAGATTCGACATCATTTTCACCCTCTTTTTCCTTTTCATCTCAATTGGACCCTTCAATCTCATTCTCACATCCTTGAGACCAGTCGAGGGCATATTCCTTCCACCTAGATTCAAAAGAGTCACGTCTCCCAACAACCTCTTAATTTGATCAAATAACTCACAATATTGCTCGCCTACCTTCTCATAATACTTAAGCTCCTCAAAACTAGATTCAATAAGATTATCATATTCGACAAGCATTTGAGGAATAAAATCATGCAAAATTGGCTTAGAATCAAGTAAAGAAGACCGTTGGTTATCAACAAGGGGAGAAGCATCATTGTAAGTCCCAACATTAAGCACATGACAATACACATCATCGCAACTAGAAGAAAGAAGGGGAGTATCATGATTTGGCATGTGAGAAATTGAATTGTAAGCAAAAGAGACATCATTGTGTATAATACAATCATTAGATAGATAAGAATCATAATGCATTGAATGCATTCATCACAACTAGGAGAAAGAGGTGGAGGCATACCTTGGTCCGTTTGAACTTGCCTAAGATTCGTGCCCATGTCCCACTCATACGTGTCTTGAGCTAGCCAAATGTAATAATCCCAAGCTTCATTCAAGGAAAGAGCTTGAAATTCCATTATGCAAATCCTCAACCACGCATCGAGTGAAATCATTCAAACCGGCATAAATTACTTCACAAATCTCCCATAGCTCACAACTATAATTAATTGGAAGAGAATCTTGCACCCTAGTGAGATACCTCCAAGATGACTCGTTCCCGAATTGAGGAATCGAGACACTAGTCATTCTTGAAAATGTGCCCCAAGATACAACTGCTTACAAGAATTTCATCACTAGAGGGGGAGAAGAAAGAAAAAGAGAAAATAAGGATAGGGGGTGACTTAGACTCAAAAAATTGATTCTAAGTAAGGCTTGGCCGAGGAGCTTCATCGGCTAGGATTAATGAGCCCATGTATGCCTCTCGGCCTTGTTAAATGAGGAGGGTTCCTCTTCTCAGGCCGAGGTAGGGCCTGGTTAAGGACTTTGAAACTTAGAAAATATTTTTAAGTTAGATCGAGGAACCTCCTCACCGAGGGCTAATGAGCCTCTGTATGCCACTCGACCTTGTGAACGGGGAGATTTCCCTTCTAAGGTCGAGGTGGGTGCCTTGTTAAGGCTTTTTACTCAGAATACTATTTTCAAATTAGGTTTCATATTCTAGATCGAGGTGGTTGTCCCTGTTATGGAGATGCTACTATTCCCAATCATACTGAGGTATGGAATTTTTGCAAATTGATAACTTCCCTTGCTTGGCGGAGACATCTTTTTGCTGAATAGTATTTTGCATGAATTAGCAAATGTATTGTGCTTTTCTTTAACTGTTGATGGATGAATAGTGTACGATTACTATAGACGACTAACATTTTGCACAAACTCCAAGGTGCTGCTTCACTGTTCACATGGGTGTGCTACTTGCCTCCCAGTGTTTCTTCTATTATCACTTTAGACTATCTCTCTCAAGAAATATCGTTTTAGCATTTTTCAAGAGTTCAAGACGTCATCTTCTCCTTCTTTTCAGGGTACAATCTTGAATCCTTTTTAACCCTTTTTCTTAATAAGTTCAAGGTAGGAGAGTATTCTGTAAAAAGAATAAGCCAAATACTATATTCGAGCTGAATTATCCCTCCGTCCTAAAATCAGCCAAACTCGAATTGAGTTGTCTAGTAAATAACACCTCAACGATCGCAATGACTTATAGTATGCAACCACACACAATTCCGAAAAGACCAAATAGGCAATAGCTAGAAGTCAAGCATGCACTGAGTAATACATTACTATATGCCTAAATGGGGTAAAAAAGCAAAAAGGTGGGGGGAATGAAAACAAAAATCAAGATTAAGAAGACCCGACCCAAATTACTCGATAGCCACCTATATTTTAGTTCAACTATTTTCAGCTAAATAGAACATACCCTAATTAGGGTTTATGCTCTTCAGCTTATTTTCAGTTTAATTCAATTCAGGTTAGTTCAGCTTAGTTCAGTTCAGTTAACTTCAGTTCAACTCCACTCAGTTCAATTCAGTTCAACTCCAATCAGTTCACTTCATTTCAGTCCAGCTTCAACCAGTTCAGTTCAGTTCAGCTCCATTCATTATTGAACCATTTTGTTTAATATTATTATTGTTGTTAGTCTAATTTATTTTACTTTCATTGTTGTTGTTATTATTTTTATTATTATTATCGTATATTATTTTGTTAATATATCTTTACTCATTATTATTACTATTATTATTAGGGCTAAGCATGATTTGGTTGGTGCCCTGTTTAACATATTTCATCTCAATACTGTTGTAACGTATCAAAAGAGGACATGTGGTCCAGTTAAGGACTGCCACGTGGCCCAATAAACTGGAGACACATGGCTCATCCTCCACATGCCATTTGGCAGCATACAAGAGGATAGCTTGTGACCTCACCAAACTGAATAAAGAGGCCCAATTATTCCTTAAAGGAAGGAATAATCAGCCCAAATCCCCATAAGATGAAGAGAATGATTGGTTAAAAGGCTCAAGGCAATAACACTATGACAAGTGTCTCCCTCTCATTGCCCAACCAATCATATTCCTCTATTTTAGGGTGCTCCAAACTATACATAGACACTATAAATAGCTCCTCAAAATCAGGTAAAAGGGGATCTCACCTACTCTCTTAAACTTACTCTGTTAAAATTCATACTCAGATATTATCTCTAGAATACTGACTTAAGCATCGGAGAGGGAATCAAATCCAAATCTCGGGTTTGGTTTTCCCCTTTTTTGCAGGTTAGGAAACGAAGCTACATCTCTGTACAAGCCTCCCAAAATTCATCAACCCTACACCTGTTCATCATCCGGACAAACCTCGTTTACGAAAAGTTTACTGAAAACAAATACAAGTATTCTAATTTGCAAAAGTATTTTTATTTTACCGACTAGATATTCACTATTACATCATACAAATAAGCTACAAAAAGCTAGAGTATTAAAAAAATTATAAAGTTGTTAATAATATTACTATTTAAGGTACAACAACGTTGTTCCATTGAGTTTTAAAGATACATTGGCGCTTTATGGTGGGGTTTGGTTTATAAATGTTATAGATTAACCCAAAATCGCAAATCGTGGTTTGGTCAAAATCACAAACCAACCCACGTTTTTAGCTGATTATCATTATAAATACTAAATATTATTATAATACTCCCTCCATCCCAGAAAGGTCTATACACTTACGTTTTTCCTCTGTCCTAGAAAACTCTATACCCTTCTATTTTTGGACATGATCCGCTAGATTTTATTATATCTATCTTCACTAATAGGACCCACCACTATATAATTTTAATTATCAAAACTACCCCACCTATCCTTCCACTCATTATTTTAATACATAAACTCAACCTACCAAATATTTTGGGATCCACTGTATCTCTCTCCTAAATAAAATAATACCCCATTAACTCCTATTACATCTGCCTTTTTAATAAAATACATTTGATAACCAAACAAAAACTTATCTAAAACTACGTGTCTAATCAAATGTATAAAGAGTTCTGGACAGAGCAAATTATACATTATTGTTATCATACAATCATCATCAAGTATTAATATATTAACAATAATAGTAGTAATTACTTATTATTAATTATTATCAGTAATTATTATTTTTAAAAATTATTTATTATTATTACTATTATTTATTTATTTATAACTATCATTTAATAATATCAAAAATAATATTATCATTATTCATTAATTATTAATTATAAATTATTATTACTTAGAATTATAATTATTATTTAATATTCATAATTATTATTGTTTGATTATTATTTATATATTTATTACAATTCAATTCAATTCAATTCAATTCGGTTCAATTCAGTTTAATTCAGCTCCAATAAATTAAATTCAGTTCAGCTTCAATCAGTTCAGTTCAGTTCAGTTCAGTTTATTTCATTTTAGTTCAATTTGATTCAACAAGAATTTGACGAATAGAATAGACCATTGATACCATCGTGTTGAGATCCTCTAAATATTTGATAGAGTTGGGAGAGTTTACCTAATATAGTAATTACAAACACACAAAGTAATTAGTTATTAATATTTTTTACTATTTTGAGTAAACCCTACAATGTAATTCTTTTCTGGGAAATTCTACATGCTAACTCTTAGTTTGTAATAGTCTATGTGGTGGAAATTAAAAATTCTCATTCTATAAGGTGACTTTGTGGTATATTTTATATCATCTAGTGTCATTAGTAACTAATTATCGCCAACCTATCATTAACCACCCCTTAGAGCAGCAAACCCCTGGTAATAAGTATCTAAGATTGATTATCCAAGTTACTAAAAACTCAATTCCTCAGCATGACGATCAAATAAAGAGGAAAAAAAAAGCAAACCAAACATTTGGATCAACAATCTTCTTCCCTAATCTTCTGAACTTGATGCCTACCTTCTCCCTCCAAGAACCTTCTCAATTTGGCTAGAAGGATCAAAACCCTAAACAAAATATCATTTCCCAAATAATATATATCATTTCCTAAAGTCTGACATTTTGTGGAAGGCTACTTGGAGGAGTCTGAAATTGGGAAAAACCCTAAACAAAATTGAAGCATCTACCTCCTTCACATTGACAAAGGAGGAAGAAAATGAGAATTACTTAAGAGTCTAGAACGGGTTAGGTGGACTTAATGACAAGGTAAAGCGGTAAATTATAACTTGAGGTTAGAAAATGCCACTAGGTGATATAAACAATACCACAAGGTCATTATAGGGAATGAGAATTTTTTGTTTCCATCATGTAGAATTTTACAAGTTTAGAGTCTACTACTTCCTCCGTAACAATATTAATGCAACAAATGGATCGGCACGGACTCCTAGGCAAAATTTGTTAAGTGTAAATAGCTTTGGTTTAAGTGGAAGGGAAGAGAGAGAAAAGATCTTTAATGACCACCATACCAATTACCATCTTCACCACCAACACCACATCAACCACCTACCAACACTGCCCACCACCACGCTCACCTCACCTTTTGCCGCCACCTACTGGCGACCCCACCACCACAAAAATTACAGGCCACCCAACCCCACGGTGAGTAGCAGCCCTACCCACCACCCCACTGCGAAATCGCCCCAACCCACCGTGAAAACCCCACCGCGAAATCGCCCCACGCCCCCCCCACCATGAAATCACCCCACCGTAAAATCGCCCCAACCCACCACGAAATCGCCCCACCCCACCGCGAAAACCCCACCCCACCACAAAACCCCAGGACGAAATCGCCCAATCCTAACCCCACCGGCCACCACGAATTTGCCTAACCCTAACCCCACCACGAATTCACCTAACCCTAATGTTTATGCTAAATTATGCTTAAGGCAAGACTAAGCTGGGAGCTACAGCTAGAGTACTAATAGGTAGCTGGAAGCTGCTGGACACAGCTAGGACAAGCAAAGAAAGCAAGACCAAAGAGAAGAACAAGACACCAAGGATGGTGACGCGGAAACCCGTGGAATAAGGGAAAAACCGCGGGTGGCTTTGAGTCCACCAATCCACTATACTTTTGATTATAGCCCTAGTGCTTTTGTATCTAAGTATTTCGTAAGCTTAAGAACAATGCTTTAATCTTAATATGTTAATGCTAAATGCGCAAGAACTTGTGTCTTCTATACAATCATTTGAGCTATATATAATAAGAAAATATATCCATTTGAACCAGCCTTAGCAACGGCTTGTAACCGTTCTTGGATCTCCATTCATATCTGTGATTAATGCTATTTAGCACGATCTTCACTCATACTTATCCTCCTGTACCTTTAACTTTTATTCTTCTGCGAGATTCTAGGCTTTGATATCTTTGACTCATAACGCTTTCCAAACGGAGCCGCATTCCTTAGCTTGGAAGCATTAGCTGGTTCTTCTTAGCTGGTGGGCTTCAAGCTTGATTCCCTTAGATGGAGGTCCTAAGCTGGAAGTTCATAGCTGCAATGATTTTTTAACCTGCATACGTAGCTGTGTAATTTTCATGATATAACAATTGCCCCTAACTTGTAGCTTGCACTGCTGGCCTTGCGTAGTAAAGCTGCAAGTTATGATTTCAAGATAAAAATTTAACATAACGTCTATCATAAAAGATAGAATTTCAAGAGGCGAAAAGATTAAATGAAGCATGCTTATCTTTAAAGATCTGAGCTAATCATTTAATTAAGTCCATTTAAGTCAAGTAATAAATACTAGCCGTTTTTTCTGTCAGAATGACTTAAAATCAAAGAGATCTTCGAAAAGATTTTACTTCCGTTTACTCTTCTCCCTCCTTTGGTAAGTTTTCTCTCTCTCTCTCTTCTTTTCCCCTTTCGTCCCTCTGCATGCCTCTTAAACAATCAGCTAGGAAGAAAGTCTTCTCTCCTAAACTTGCATCGATGGGTAAAGCAAAAGACGATGTGGCTTCCACCATTACTTGGGAAGACATAGAAAATATTAGGGCTAGAGGGGGTTTCCCAGAGAGCACAGAATTCATAGTTCCTGATGAGTTTGAAAGGCCGGAAAAAACTGCAGACAATCTTATATGTTTTTATGAATACCCTTTCCTGCTAGGGTATAGTTTTGAGTTTACACCTTTGATACGCTCTTTCGTAGAGGTTTTAAACTTTTCTCATGGCCAGCTGATGCCAGGTTTTTGGAAAATTTGTTTTACTATCGAGTCAGCCACTAAGGGTTGGAGTCTGGTCTTCGCCCTAGAAGACCTTCTCACCATCTATAGCCTTAAGATCATCAACCCTAACAAGGTCACTCTGAAACAGAAGCTAAAATACCCTAGTCCTGTGTAGGGAACTGGTGCTTCGGAGTCTTTCTAGAAGACCCTTTTTTTCTTTGTTGCCAAGGATTCCCTTGGTGAAGCTGGGGCTTTTCTCCCCTCTGGCTGGCCTGCTGGAGGTATTTTACTGTATTTTTCTTTTTTCCTTCGAGCATTTTATTAACTATGGTTCTTAACCTTGCCTTTTTATATGTTCTTCTGAACCTGTGGAAAGCCTTGAGGACAGAGACGAAAGAGCGAAGGTTTTTCTCAGCATCTCCCTGGACAAAAGAACCTACACTCCTCCTTTCAAAGCTATTCCCGTTTCTTCTTTGACACCTGCTACCTCTGGGACTAACTCCATGACTTCAGGTAGGCTAATCTTTCAGTCAGTTTATTGTTTGGGTTCTGCTAGGTATAATGTCTCAACTACCATTTTATTGTTTTTGTGCGGTCAAAGGTAGCACCTTGTCTCAAGCTGATGCTTTGGCTCGGCTAAAAAGGAAGAGGTCGAAAGTTCCTGCTACCTCCACCCAGTCTAAACTAGCGACACTTGCTAAGGTCGCTACCTCAACTCCTAGCATGCCTCCCCCTATTATCAAACTGAACTTGGATCCTCCTGCTCCTGGATCTTCAACAGTTTAGCTATGCCAGCTGACTTCGTATCTGAAGATGGGATAAACAATGGTATATGGCCACATGCGGACAAGCTATTTTTCCCTGCTGCAGCTAAACGCCTCAGGTCTCAGGATCCTGAGGTGATGGTGAACCACGCGGTTCAGTACTCTCTCCAGGTATAACTATTGCTATGCCTTAGTTTTTTAGCTTTTTCACTTCCCCACCTTTCTTATGTCTTGACATCTTTGTGCTAGGCTCGCCAAAACTGCCTGGTAGCACGCTCCAGCTTGAGAGTTGTTGCTACGGTGACTGCTCAGCTCAAGGTTTCCCAAGATGAGGTTGCTACTTTGAAGGAGGAGCTGAAGAAGGCAAAGAAGGAACGGGCTCATGCTGAGGAGGAGCGTAAAGCTGAAACACTGCTTCTAGAAAAGGATAGAGAGGCAAAGCAGCTTTCTGCAGCTTCGGCGGAAGCTGAGATTGCTGCTGCTAGGGAAGAAGCCAAGGTGGCTACCATGAAGCTGGCAAAGATGGTTGGAGAGAAGGACATCCTGAGTGTTCAGCTGGCGCATCAAAAGGAGCTTCACTTAGATAAAATGGCGGAGGTTCAAATTGTTGAACCTGCCAAGCTGGCGTACCTGATACTGTTTGAAACTCTGGAGAACAAGGAGCTGCACAAATATACTGATGCTTTCCTAGCGACTATGGGAAGTATTGTAGATCTTAAGGCTATGGCTTTGGGCCTTACCCCTCCTAGGCAGGAAGCTTCCACGACTGATTCCTCAGCTAAGGACCTATTTGATTCTTCAGCTAAGGCCATAGCTGATACCCTTGTTGAGCCTTCCAGCAGTTCTGCCCTAGCTTCTGAGGTGCCAGAGCAAATGCCTACAGCTGACCAGCTTGCTAGCTAGGGATGTAGCTAGCTTTATTTCTTCAAACGTATTTCCTTCCTCTCTTGTCAAATAATTTAATTTTACTTTTGAATGCTTTTTACCACCAGCTAAGGGACTGGTGTGTCTTTTGAACATATTTAACTTTTGGTACATATATGCATCTTTAGATCTTTAGTAAAATGAGCTAGCTGCTTTATATTTTTACCTGGCGTTCTTGATGCCATTGTCTTGTGTGATGGGCCCAGTTTCCTAAGCGTGTATCCCTTAGCTGATGCAACCTTGGTAGCTTAGTTCTTTTACAGTTTCTTTCCAAGGCATTTAGGTGTACTTGCGTCTTTAGATAGCTCAGGAAGCTGGGTAATGTTCCATCCTGCAGCTAGTCTTGCGGTACCTGCATGTGTCGATTATGCCAAGACAGCCGTTGGCATAGCCAACGGCTCTCCGATGCCAAAGTCAGTAAGGATTCTAGGAATACCTTATAGATAGAAAGAGCAAGGAGGATAACCTAACCTGAGGTCCCTTGGCTTTGCTTAGCAATTTTTCCTACCTGGTGTAATTGCCTTGTTGGTCGCTTGAGTCATTGTAGTTGACAACTTGATGTCTAACCATGTATCCAGTTTTCTAGAAATGGTAAAGTTTTAGATGTGACGCGTTCCAGCTTCTGGGCACAGCTTTCCCTTCTGCTGTAGCTAGGCGATATGCTCCTTTACCCACACCTGTTCAATCAGGTAGGGGCCTTCCCAGCTGACACCCAGCTTCCCTGCATTTAGTTCCTGGGTATTTTGGAAGACATTCCTTAACACCCAGTCTCCTTTCTTGAAATTTTTGGCTTTCACGTTTTTGTTGAAGCTGCGGGCTACAATCTGTTGCTGTGCGGCCATCCTAACTAGTGCACTGTCTCATAGTTCTTCGATGGTATCTAAATCATAAGATAGCTTAAAATTATTTAACTCAGGGGTTAAGAGCCATACCTGGCAGTTGGTATGGCTACTTCTGCTGGCAACACAGCTTCACAGCCGTAAACTAGTGAGAAGGGGGTTTGCCCTGTTGCCCCCCTAGGCGTTGTTCTGTTGGCCCAGAGGACTCTAGGCAGCTCTTCTACCCACTTACCTTTTTTAGCCTTCAACCTCCTCTTGATGCCATTAATGATCACCTTGTTACTGGACTCAGCTTGTCCATTAGCTAGTGGGTACCTGGGTGTTTATGTTACCAGGTTGATGTTCCATTCGTGACAAAATTGTCGCGTTTTATCCATTATAAATTGTGATCCATTATCACATACAATTTTACTAGGTACCCCAAACTTGCAAATAATGTTAGTATGTATAAAAGCAATCACCTCCTTATCCCTTACCTGCTGGAATGCACCAGCTTCGATCCATTTTAAGAAGTAATCAGTTAAGGCTAGCATAAATACTTTTTGACCTGGTGCAACTGGTAGCTTCCCTACTATGTCCATGCCCCACCTCATGAATGGCCAAGGTGTTAATGTGGGGTTTAATGGTTGAGAGGGCTTATGTACCATACCTGCATGCTTTTGGCAACTGTCACATTTAGCTACATACCTCTTGGCATCTTTACGCAACGTTGGCCAATAATATCTATAGGATAAGATCTTGTTAGATAAGCTCCTTCCTTCTGTATGTGAGCCACACTCTCCCTCGTGAAACTCTTTGAGGGTAATTTCCCACTACTCTTTCTCTAAGCAACTTTGCAACATATCCTTCTTAGCTGCATGTTTGAATAGGACTCCAGCTATTACTTGGTACCTGCTAGCTTTCATACGTAGCTTTCTTGACTCCAGCTTGTCATCTGGCAGTACGTCCCTTTCCAGGTAATCCAATAGTGGCTTTGTCCAGCTATCAGTACCTGCTTCGTCGCTAATGCTAAATACATTGCTTACCTCCTTGTTAATAGCTGGCGCGGCTAAGTGAGCGATGGGAACATTGCTGAAGCTGCATTTCCTAAGTGCGGAGCCTAGGTTAGCTAATGCGTCAGCCTTAGTATTATGGTCTCTTGGTATTTGTTGTATGGTGAACTATTGAAAGAGTAGCATCTTTAACTTGACCAGCTCCAAGTAAAGAGAAATCTTCGAGTCTTTAGCTGCGTATTCTCCTTTTACCTGGCTAACGATCAGTAAGGACCCACTATATACCTGCAACCTGGTTGCCCCCAGATCATGAGCCACGGTCATACCTGCAATCAAAGCTTCATACTCAGCTTCATTGTTAGTAGCTTTATAATCACAACAAATAGATCGTACTATCATGTCCCCTTGTGGAGACTTTAGGACTATACCTAGCCCAGCTCCTCTAAAGTTGGAGGAACCATCTACGAAAAGTTTCCAGCTACCTGTAGGTGTTACCTGATTAATGTGTCGTACTTCCTCATCTGTTGAGGCAGCCAGGTTAGGACTGAAGTCAGCCACAAAGTCAGCTAGGTCTTGTGATTTTATAGCCGTTCGGGGTTGGTACCTGATGTCATAGGCGCTTAGTGATACAGCCCATTTGCTCATCCTGCCAGTATATTCGGGTTTGCGGAGCACAACTTTTATGGGATAGTTAGTCATAACACATATAGGATAAGCCTCGAAATAAGTCGGAGTTTCCTTGAAGCTGTATACAAATCCAATATCAATTTTTCTAAAGAGGTGTACCTAGTTTCTGCATCGAGCAAGGACTTACTGATATAATACACTGGTAACTGCTGGCTGTCATCTTCCCTAGCTAAGACTGCACTAACAGCCGTGTTGCTTACAGCTAGATAAAGCTGTAATGTTTCACCTTGCTTTGGTTTGGAAAGTATGGGTGGAGTAGCTAGATAAGCTTTGAGTTGCTGTAAAGCAGCTTCGTTTTCTGCAGTCCAATCAAAACCTTTATTTTTCTTAAGTACATGATAGAAAAGATGACACTTATCTGATGATCTAGAAATAAAACGATTGAGCGCCACAACTCTTCCTGTTAGCTTCTAGACTTCTTGGGGCAAGGCGTCTATGTGAGGTAGGGGAAATGGATCCTTGGGCCAAGCTTTGTTTAAATCTGTAAAATCTATACATACTCGCCATTTGCCATTCTTCTTTCCTACCACAACCACGTTAGCTACCCAGTTAGGATATTTGACCTCCCTAATCTTACCTGCTTGCAGCAACTTTTCTACTTCCTCGTTGATGATCAGGTTGCGTTCAAGTGCGAATTTCCTTCTCTTTTGTTTGATAGGTTTATGGTTTGGATCCACGTTCAGCTTGTGAGTGCAAATTGAAGGGTAAATTCCAACCATATCTTCATGCGTCCATGCAAAGTAGGTGATGTTGTTTTTGAGGAATTCAATGATCCTGGCTTTTTCCTCTGGTGGCAGGGATGCTCCAACTTGTACTGTCTGTTCTGGTTTTGCAGGATCCAGCACCACCTCTTCAATGTCCTGTTCATCGGGGCTGCTGGGTGCAGGATGCTGCTATAATTGCTAGATTTCCTCCTTCTTGGATTTGAGGGAGATGTTGTAGCATTCCCTAGCTACCTTTCTGTCCCCTTTGATCTCTTATACTCCCCATTTGGTGGGGAATTTGATAGTTTGATGATAGATGGATGGTACAGCTTTCATCCTGTGACTCCAAGGTGTACCCATAATAACATTGTAAGCTGAAGGACAATCTATAACACTAAACCTGGTTTGCAAGTTGACTCCTTTGGCGTAGGTGGGGAGTGTGATTTCGCCAATGGTGAGGGCCGGCTCTCCACTGAAGCCGTACAGGATTGTGGACTTCGTAATGATATCTTCATCACGCAATCCCATGCTTTGTATGGCATTCTTGAATATGATATTAGCTGAGCTGCCATTGTCTACCAATACTCTCTTGATCAGGCAGTTGTTGATGGTGAGGGATATGACTAACCCATCATGATGGTCAGCTTCCTCAGCTTCCTCAGCGTCCTGGAAGCTGATGGTCATGCTTCGCAGCTCTTGTTCCTCCTTGCTTCTGTGCTGGATAGGAGCTGCTTTGGAGCCTTCTCTAGCGAATCACTTAGCTGCAGAATAGGTTAGTCCACAAATTTCTGAACCTCCAGAGATAAAATAGACTACTTTGTCATGGGTTGGATCAGGTGGGGGCCCAGCTGGCTTGCTGTTATTGTCCTTGCTAGGTTCATCCTTCTGGCCCTTCTTTCCCATGAGATGTTCTAGGTAACCCTTCTTCAGCAGCCAGGCCACCTCCTTTCTGAGGGCTTTACAATCTTCAGTTCGATGGCCATGGTCACTATGATAGCTGTACCTCTGGGAGGTGTCTTTTTGGCCATCGGGCTTATCGATCTTCCTAGGCCACCTAGCTGCTGAACCTAGCTTTTCCAAGGCGTTCACCACACCTCCTGCATCAACGTTAAAGCAATAGGAAGACAAAGGAGGAAAATCAGTACTGTTGGACCTACGAGGAGCTTCCCTAGCTATGCTGCTAGCTTGATCACGCTTTTGGTATGGCTGGTGACGCTAATCATTCCTCTTGTTATTGGTATTATTATTGTTCTGAGCCTTTCTATCGTAGCTGGATTCTCCTCCATACCTGGATGCATCATCCTCTTCCACGCGGATTTCAGCCATAGCTCTAGCCCTGAGTTCTTCAAAGGTACTACATGGATACCTGGTTAGTTCATAATATAAGCGAGACTTAGGGATCGAACCTCTTCGGAATGCTTCAATAGCTGTTGGGATGTCCAGGTTCTTAACAGAAATCATCTCTCTGTTAAACCTGTCCAGGTACTGACGTACAACTTCACCTGTCTTCTGTATAATGCGGTACAGGTCGCCGGTATGTTTCTCTAGCACCCTGTTGCTAGCAAATTGTTGATAAAACTTGTTAATGAGAATAGAGAAATTAGGGATAGTTTCAGCCCTGAGGGTGATGAGCCATTGTAAGGCAGGTCCACCTAAGGTGGCTCCAAAGGATTTGCACATTGTAGCTTCAAGGAGGCCTTCTGGGATAGGTAGAGTCCACATCTTCTGTTTGTACTGGTTCATATGGTCATATGGATCTGTGGTTCCATCATACAGCTTGCCAAATAGGGCCAGATGCAGCTTTTTTGGAATCATGGCTCTTGCTATCTCTTCTACGAAAGGTGATTTGGTATAACCATCAGGGGTCTCCTAAGCTACAGGTTTAGGTGCCCCTGGCATCTTAGCTAGCATCCGCATCATCTTCCTATTCTGGGATTCGAGAGAGCTAGCTTCATAGCTGTGGGATCTGTCTCTTCCTGATCGGGATTTTCTGGAATATCCTCAACCTCTTCATCAGCACTAGCCTCTGAATCAGTCAGCTCCAAGATTCGAGGTGACATGCCAGTGCGTTGTCGTGAAGACTTCTTGGTGTTACTTTAACTGATTCGAGTTCTTTTTGTAAGTTCTCAATAACCTTATTGGACTCTGACTGAGCCTCCCGGAGATATTCAAGAGCAGCTTTCATTTGCTCAGGAGTGAATTCAGCCATTTTGAGTTGGGTGTTTTAAGACGAAATTGATGATGATAAATTAGATATGAAATCTAGTTGTAGGCCCCACGGTGGGCGCCAAACTGTTTATGCTAAATTCTGCTTAAGGCAAAACTAAGCTGGGATCTACAGCTAGAGTACTGCTAGGTAGCTGGAAGTTGCTGCACACAGCTAGGACAAGCAAAGAAAGCAAGACCAAAGAGAAGAACAAGACACCAAGGATGGTGATGCGGAAACCCGTGGAATAACGGAAAAACCGCGGGTGGCTTTGAGTCCACCAATCCACTATACTTTTGATTACAGCCCTAGTGCTTTTGTATCTAAGTATTTCGTAAGCTTAAGAACAATGCTTTAATCTCAATATGTGAATGCTAAATGCGAAAGAACTTGTGTCTTCTATACAATCATTTGAGCTATATATAATAAGAAAATATATCCGTTTGAACCAGCCTTAGCAACGGCTTGTAACCGTTCTTGAATCTCCATTCATATCTGTAATTAATGCTATTTAGCACGATCTTCTCTCATACTTGTCCTCATGTACCTTTAACTTTTATTCTTCTTTGAGATTCTAGGCTTTGATATCTTTGACTCATAACGCTTTCCAAACGGAGCCGCTTTCCTTAGCTGGGAAGCATTAGCTGGTTCTTCTTAGCTGGTGGGCTTGAAGCTGGATTCCCTTAGCTGAAGGTCCTAAGCTAGAAGTTCATAGCTGCAATGATTTTTTAACCTGCATACGTAGCTGTGTGATTTTCATGGTATAACACCTAACCCCATGAATTCGGAGCATGAAATCGCAGCAACCCTCCACCATAAATTCGAACACCACCACACTCGCAACCATCCACCATGAAATCGCAGCAAGATCCGCGTGGTTGGTGTTCAGATGGAGGAGATCGGTGTGGTTGGCGTTTGGTGGGAGGAGATCGGCGTTTGGAGGGAGGAGATCGGCGTGCTTTGCGGTGAATTGGTGGTGGTGAAGGTGGTTGGTAGTTTTGGTGGTGGTGGTGGTGGTGGTAAAGGTGGTGGTTGATGGTTAGATTAGGATGGAAATCATTAATGAGATTAATTGTTAATTGTTACGCCATGAAATTTACGTAGCTACTGGTGCAGGTTAAAAATCATTACAGCTATGAACTCCCATCTTGAGACCTCCAGCTAAGGAAATCCAGCTTGAGTACTGTCAGCTTAGAAGGATCAGCTAGTGCTACCCAGTTAAAAGAACACAGCTCTGTTTGGAATACGTTACGAATCAAGATATCAAAGCCTGAAGATCCGCAGAGGCGTAAAAGCCATAATTACAGGAAGACAATAAAGAGCAAGGATCATGCTCAGCAGCATTAATGGCGGATATAAATGGAGATTTGAGAGCTGTTTCAAGACGTTGCTGGTTCAAACGGATACATTCCTCTCTGCTATATATAGTTGAAATGATTGTATAGACACACAAGTTCATACGCACTTAGCATTTACATATAAAAGTACAAGCATTGTTCTATAAGCTTACGAATTACGAATTACTTAGTTACAAAGGCACTAGGGCTGTAATCAAAAGTATAGTGGATTGGTGGACTCAAAGCCAACCGCGGTTTTTCCCTTATTCCACGGGTTTCCGCGTCGCCACCTTTGGTGTCTTGGATCTTCTGGTATGTCCTCAGCGTCTTCGTCAGCACTAGCTTCTGAGTCATTCAACTCCAAAATTCGAGGTGTCATACCAGGAGGTCGTCGTGAAGACTTCTTGGCGTTGCTCTTAACTGATTCTAGTTCTTTTTGTAAGTTTTCAATGATCTTGTTGGACTCTGTCTGAGCTTCTTGCAGAGATGCGAGAGCAGCTCTCATTTGCTCAGGAGTGAATTCGGCCATTTGAAGTTGGGCGTTTTTCTTTTGAGAAGGGATTGATAATGAAAGATTAGATATGAAATCTAGTTGTAGGCCCCACGGTGGGCGCCAAACTGTTTATGCTAAATTCTGCCAAGGTAAAACTAAGCTGGGAACTACAGCTACGATACTGCTAGGTTGCTGGAAGCTGCTGAGCACAGCTAGGATGAACAAAGAAAGCAGAATAAAGACAGAGACAAGACACCAGAGGTGGTGACGCGGAAACCCGTGGAATAAGGGAAAAACCGCGGGTGGCTTTGAGTCCACCAATCCACTATACTTTTGATTACAGCCCTAGTGCCTTTGTAACTAAGTAATTCGTAATTCGTAAGCTTATAGAACAATGCTTGTACTTTTATATGTAAATGCTAAGTGCGTATAAACTTGTGTGTCTATTCAATCATTTCAACTATATATAGCAGAGAGGAATGTATCCGTTTGAACCAGCAACGTCTTGAAACAGCTCTCAAATCTCCATTTATATCCGCCATTAATGTTGCTGAGCATGATCCTTGCTCTTTATTGTCTTCCCGTAATTATGGCTTTTACTCCTCTGCGGATCTTCAGGCTTCGATATCTTGATTCGTAACGTATTCCAAACAGAGCTGTGTTCTTTTAGCTGGGTAGCACTAGCTGATCCTTCTAAGCTGACAGTTCTCAAGCTGGATTTCCTTAGCTGGAGGTCTCAAGCTGGGAGTTCATAGCTGTAATGATTTTTAACCTGCAGCAGTAGCTACATAAATTTCATGGCGTAACAATTAACAATTAATCTCATTAATGATTTCCATCCTAATCTAACCATCAACCACCACCTTTACCACCACCACCACCACCACCAAAACTACCAACCACCTTCACCACCACCAATTCACCGCAAAACACGCCGATCTCCTCCCACCAAACGCCAACCACACTGATCTCCTCCATCTGAACACCAACCACGCGGATCTTTGAAATGGCCGAATTCACTCTTGAGCAAATGAGAGCTTGTAATAGACTGAATTTTAAGCAGGTTGGGTTTAAAGTAATTATATTAAGTTATTTAAATAGGATATTAGGGTTTTAATGTTTCAGGTGGAAGAGAGTTACTTGGAACTGTCAGTTATGATAAGTTTTCATCTGGTTTGACCCTTTAAGCAGATTAGAATACTCTCCAACACCATATGAGGACAGAAGTGGGTAACATCTACCATTCTTATTGGTTAGGAAGGTTTTGGAAACCAATAAATAGGTTAGAAGGTCCTTAAGAACCTTATTCATTAAGATTGTGAAAATCTTAAAGAGATCGTTTTATCGGGTAGCAACGAACTTCCAATTAAAGAGCCTTTCGGGGTTGAATCCGAGCTTAGAATCTAACCAAACTTGATATATGACATGCTTGGGATGTCTTAAGGTTAGAATAGTCATTTGTTCCCAAGAATTACGTGGCTAAAAAGGGTAAGTTCCTTAGTTAGTAAAACCTGGCTAGCTGAAGTTTCAGTTCAGACCTATCCTCAAAGAAATCTGCTTAGAAGCTACTTGGGTGTCGATATCCCAAAACCCTTTTTCATGCATGAAAGCCAACACATGAAGCTAACACCTCAAGCAAGAATCACCCAGAAACTCCATGAAACCGACCTTACCCAGAAGAGGTTTCCCTCTCCTATAGATACCGCCATTTACCTGCTATAAATAGCAGTTTTGGGTTTTTGGTTCTTTTCATCCAATTCTTCTTCGAAAACACCTACTTTTTCTTACATATATCTTTTATATACATCCATATTTAGTTGTTCAAGCCTTTGTTCAAGCTTTAAAGCCTTGGGAAGGTATAGAAAACTCCATAGAAACATCAAACAGGATGCTGTAAGTACAGCTTTGCATCCTCTTGTGTTTAGCTTACTTATTCATGTTCTAAAGCTTGTTTAAACTAATCATTAGCACCTTACTTACTCAGGGGGAAGCTGTAGGAAGGTTACAGTGGTGAGACATGTTTATTTCGGTAGTAATAGGTAATAGGAATCATATTAAGTTTGATTTTACCGAGGTATGAAACTAGTAGTCAATGGTTATTGATATCTATTGTTGTTTTTGTTATGAGGTGGATGTTTTAGGACATTGATTATGGAGTTCAAGAGAGCTAATAGAACTATATAGTTATCGAAGTATGATATATCGATCTAAGAAAGGATTAAGCGGTTAAGGTAACTTTTATGTTCAGCAAAATCTATTTCATGCCCATGTGTTTTGTACTTCTATTTTGGTGAAGTAGTTCGTATTATGGCCATAGATATGAATGTGTTGTTGTGATTGAAACTGTGTTTTGGTTGATTATCAATAATATTTGTTTTGGCTGGCTAGTTTATGAACTGAAATGAAAAGTGGGCAAGGTATAGGTAGAGGAGCTAAACAATAAATCAAAAATGAAGTGAAGTGGTCGAATCGAGTCCAAAGCCTATACTTGCCAGCGATTTGTGTAAGGGGATTGAGCTATGCCAGTCGTATACATTTACAAGAATGATTATCGTTTTCCAAGATTGATTTCCAAGTGATAAAACTATTTGAAATGAAAATGTTTTTAATGGGCTGAAGTAAGAGTTACGAGTTTTCCACTCATTTTGGATGTTTTCTTTGTTTTCTTTTCCTTCTTATTTGCAGGATTTAATGTTGGAAGCTAGAAGTCGAATCTAGAGCAAAGTTATGATTCAGATGTATAATATGGGTTAAAGTCCTGAGATATAAGTATGTATATGAGGAGTCTGTTACAATGAGTTATGTTCTAATTTAATTCTTTATTTTGGGATTGAGATCGAATGACTTTGTAATTGAAGTATTATATAAAGGAAATTGTTTTGTGGGCCCATAACCCACAAGTCCAGGATCGTGTATTTTAAGGTTGTTTCCGCTGCAAGTATTATTTATTATTATGGATTCCATGTTCATTGAAGTATGAGATTGCTAAGCGTGTTAAACTAGCAGCTTGGGAGGCCGGGCTGTTACAGAGCTCCTCTCGCATCTCTGCAAGAAGCTTAGACAGAGTCCAACAAGATCATTTAAAACTTACAAAAAGAACTAGAATCAGTTAAGAGCAACGCCAAGAAGTCTTCACGACGACCTCCTGGTATGACACCTCGAATTTTGGAGTTGAATGACTCAGAAGCTAGTGCTGACGAAGACGCTGAGGACGTACCAGAAGATCCCAACCAAGAGGAGTTGGATCCCACTGCTTCGAAGCTGGCTCTCCTCGAGTCCAAAAATCGGAAAATGATGCAAATGCTAGCAAAGATGCCAGGGGCACCCACACCCGTAGCTGAGGAGACCCCTGATGGCTACACCAAGTCACCATTCGTGGATGAGATAGCTAGAGCCATGATACCAAAGAAGCTGCATCTAGCCCCGTTTGGCAAGCTGTACGATGGAACCACAGATCCGTATAATCACGTGAACCAGTACAGGCAGAAGATGTGGACCCTTCCTATCCCAGAAGGCCTCCTTGAAGCTACAATGTGCAAGTCTTTTGGAGCTACCTTAGGTGGACCTGCCTTACAATGGCTCATAACCCTCAGGGCTGGTACTATCCCTAACTTCTCTGTTCTTATTAACAAGTTTTATCAGTAGTTTGCTAGCAGCAGGGTGCTGGAGAAACATACAGGCGACTTGTACCGCATTATACAAAAAACGGGTGAAGCTGTACGCCAGTATCTGGACAGATTTAACAGGGAAATGATTTCTGTTAAGAACCTAGACATCCCCACAGCTGTCGAAGCGTTCCGGAGAGGTTTGATACCTAAATCCCGCTTGTATTATGAACTAACCAGGTATCCTTGTAGTACCTTTGAGGAAGTCAGGGCTAGAGCTATGGCTGAGATCCGCGTAGAAGAAGATGATGCATCCAGGTATGGAGGAGAATCTAGCTACGAAAGGAAAACTCAGAGCAACAACAACAACAACAAAAGAAACGATTGGCGTCATCAGCTATACTAGAAGCGTGATCAAGCTAGCAGTGTAGCTAGAGAAGCTCCCCGCAAGTCTAACAATGCGGATTTCCCTCCTTTATCTTCCTATTGCTTTAATGTTGATGCAGGAGGCGTGGTGAACGCATTGGAGAAGCTAGGCTCAGCAGCTAGGTGGCCCAGGAAGACTGACAAACCTGATGGGCGAAAAGACACCTCCCAGTGGTGCAGCTACCATGGAGACCTTGGCCATCTAACTAAAGACTGTAAAGCTCTCAGGAAAGAAGTAGCTTGGCTGCTGAAGAAAGGATACCTGGAACATCTAATGGGGAAGAAGGGTCAGAAAGATGAACCTAGCAAGGATTGCAGCAGCAAACCAGCTGGGCCACCACCTGATCCAACACATGACAAGGTAGTCAACTTTATCTCAGGAGGTTCAGAAATTTGTGGACTAACCTATTCTGCAGCTAAGCGGTTCGCTAGGGAAGGTTCCAAATCCGCTCCTATCTAGCACAGGAGCAAGGAGGAGCAAGAGCTGCGCAGCATGACCATCAGCTTCAAAGAAGAAGAAGAAGCTGAGGAAGCTGAGCATCACGATGGACTAGTTATTTCCCTCACCATCAGCAACTACTTGATCAAGAGAGTGTTGGTAGACAATGGGAGCTCTGCTAACATCATATTCAAGAATGCCATACAAAGCATGGGACTACGTGACGAGGATATCATCAGGAAGTCGACAGTTCTATACGGTTTCAATTGAGAACCTGCCGTCACCATTGGTGAAATCACACTGCCAACCTATGCCAAAGGAGTTAATCTGCAAACTAGGTTTAGTGTCGTTGATTGTCCTTCAGCTTATAATGTTATTATGGGTACACCTTGGATTCACAGGATCAAAAAGCTGTGCCATCCACCTATCATCAAACCATCAAATTCCCTACCCAATGGGGAATACAAGAAATCAAGGGGGACAGGAAGGTAGCTAGGGAGTGTTACAACATCTCTCTCAAACCCAAGAAGGAGGACATCTAGCAATTACAGCAGCATCCTGCACCCCGCAAACCCGAAGAACAGGACATTGAGGAAGTGGTGCTGGATCCTGCAAAGCCTGAACAGACGGTACAGGTTGGAGCCTCCCTACCACTAGAGGAAAAAGCCAGAATCATCGAATTCCTCAAGGAAAACATCACCTGCTTCGGATGGACGCATGAAGACATGGTTGGAATTGACCCTTCTATTTGCACCCACAAGCTGAATGTGGACCCCCACCACAAACCTATCAAACAAAAAAGAAGGAAATTCGCACCTGAACTCAACCTGATCATCAACGAAGAAGTGGAAAAGTTGCTGCAAGCAGGTAAGATCAGGGAAGTAAAATATCCTGATTGGCTAGCTAACGTAGTTGTGGTAGGAAAGAAGAACAGCAAATGGTGGGTCTGCATTGATTTCGCAGATTTAAACAAAGCTTGCCCCAAAGATCCATTTCCCCTACCTCACATTGATGCCCTGGTAGACGCCACAGGAGGGCATGAAAGGCTCACGTTCCTAGATGCTTACTCAGGTTACAACCAGATCTTGATGGACCCGGAAGATCAGGAGAAAACGGCTTTCATGACCGAAAGAGGTATATATTGCTATAAAGTTATGCCATTTGGTCTCAAAAATGCAGGTGCTACCTATCAGCGTCTAGTCAACAAGATGTTCGAGAAACAGCTTGGGGACACAATGGAGGTCTATATTGACGATATGCTGGTCAAGTCCAAGCAAGATGGAGATCATGTATCTCATCTGCAGGACACCTTTGATGTATTGAAAAAGTACAACATGAAGCTGAATCCAACAAAGTGTTCATTCGGAGTACCAGGTGGTAAGTTGCTAGGTTACATAGTAACGCAGAGAGGAATTGAAGCTAGCCCATATCAGATCAGGGCACTCATCAATATCCAGTCCCCCAAGAACCTGAAAGAGGTTCAGAAGCTGACAGGAAGAGTAGAAGCGCTCAATCGCTTCATCTCTAGATCATCAGATAAGTGTCATCTTTTCTATCATGTGCTTAAGAAAAATAAAGGTTTTGATTGGACAGCAGAGCATGAAGCTGCTCTAAAACAGCTTAAAGCATACCTAGCTACACCACCCGTACTTTCCAAACCAAAGCCAGGTGAGACTTTACAACTTTATCTAGCTGTGAGTAGCACAGCTGTTAGCGCAGTACTAGCTAGGGAGGCTGACAATCAGCAGCTACCCGTGTATTATATCAGTAAATCCTTACTCGATGCAGAAACCAGGTACCTCTTTAGAAAAATTGGTGTTAGCTTTATATACAGCTTCGAGGAAACTCCGACATTATTTCGAGGCTTATCCTATATTTGTTATGACTAATTATCCTATAAAAGCTGTATTACGCAAACCTGAGTATACTGGCAGGATGAGCAAATAGGTTGTATCACGCAGTGCCTATGACATCAGGTACCAACCACGAACGGCTATAAAATCACAAGCCCTAACTGATTTTCTGGCAGATTTCAGTCCTAACCTAGCTGCTTCAGCAGATGAGGAAGCATGGCACATTAATCAGGTAACACCTGCAGGTAGCTGGAAACTATTTGTAGATGGTTCTTCAAACTTTAGAGGGGCTGGACTAGGTATAGTCCTAAAATCGCCACAAGGGGACATGATAGTACGATCTATTTGTTGTGATTTTAAAGCTACTAATAATGAAGCCGAGTACGAAGCTTTGATTGCAGGTATGACAGTGGCTCGTGATCTGGGGGCAACCAGGTTACAGGTATATAGTGATTCTTTGCTTATCGTTAGCCAGGTAAAAAGAGAGTATGCAGCTAAGGATTCAAAGATGTCTCTCTACTTAGAACTGGTCAAATCAAAGATATTGCTCTTTCAAGAGTTTACAATACAACAGGTACCAAGGGACCAGAATACGAAAGCTGATGCACTAGCTAACCTGGGTTCCGCACTTAGGACATGCAACTTCAGCAATATCCCTATCGCTCATTTAGTTGCGCCAGCTATTAACAAAGAGACAAACAGTACACTTAGCATTAGTGACGAGACAGGTGCTGATAGCTGGACAAAGCCACTACTGGATTACCTAGAAAGGGACATACTACCAGATGACAAGCTGGAATCAAGAAAGATACGCATGAAAGCTAGCAGGTACCAGGTAATAGCTGGAGTCTTGTTTAAACATGCAGCTAAGCAGGATATGTTGCAGAGATGCTTGGAGAAAAAGCAGTGGGAAGCTACCCTCAAAGAATTTCATGAGGGAGAATGTGGCTCACATACAGCAGGAAGGAGCTTGTCTAACAAGATCTTATCTTATGGATATTACTGGCCAACGTTGCGTAAGGACGCCAAGAGGTACGTAGCTAAGTGTGAAAGTTGTCAAAAGCATGCAGGTATGATACATAAGCCCTCTGAACCATTACACCCCACGTTGACACCTTGGCCATTCATGAGGTGGGGCATGGACATAGTAGGAAAGCTGCCAGCTGCGCCAGGTCAAAAAGTATTTATGTTGGCCTTGACTGATTACTTTTCTAAGTGGATCGAAGCTGGTGCATTCCAACATGTAAGGGATAAAGAAGTGATTGCCTTTATACATACTAATATCATTTGCAGGTTTGGAATACCTAGTGAGATTGTATGTGATAATGGGTCACAGTTTATAAGTGATAAAACGCGGCAATTTTATCACGAATGGAACATCAACCTGGTAACATCAACACCCAGGTACCCACAAGCTAATGGACAAGCTGAGTCCAGCAACAAGGTAATCATCAATGGCATCAAAAGGAGGTTAAAAGCCAAGAAAGGCAAATGGGTGGAAGAGCTGCCTAGAGTTCTTTGGGCCAACAGGACAACACCTAGATGAGCAACAGGGCGGACCCCTTTCTCATTAGTCTATGGCTGCGAAGTTGTATTACCAGCAGAAGTAGATGTACCTACTGCCAGGTATGGGCTCTTAACCTCTAAGCTAAACGACTCTGAATTGTCTTATGATTTAGATACCGTAGAGGAACTACGAGACAGCGCACTGGTTAGAATGGCCACCCAGCAACAGATTGTGGCCCGTAGCTTAAACAAAAACGTGAAAGCTAAAGTTTTCAAGCAAGGAGACTGGGTGCTAAGGAAAGTCTTCCAAAATACCCAGAAATTGAATGCAGGAAAGCTGGGTGTCAGCTGGGAAGGCCCCTACCTAATTGAGCAGGTAGTAGGTAAAGGAGCATATCGCCTAGCTACAGCAGAAGGGAAAGCTGTGCCCAGAAGCTGGAACGCTTCGCACCTTAAACTTTACCATTTCTAAGAAGCAAGGTAATCAGTTTGTGTACATAAGATGTCAAATGCAAAGCAGTTACACCAGGTAGGAAAACTCCGCTAAGTAGAGCCAAGGGACGCCAGGTTAGGCCATTCTCCTTGCACTTTTTACCTATAAAGACTTTTTCCTAAAAAACTTACTGACTTAGGCATCGGAGAGTCGTTGCCTATGCCAACGACTATCTTGGCCTAGCCAACGTAAGCAGGTACCGCAAGACTAGCTACAAATGGGACAATAACCTAGCCTCCTAAAGCTATCTAAAGACGCAAGAACACCTAGACACCTTGGAAAGAAGCTACCAGGGATGCATCAGCTAAGGGCTACACGCCTAGGTAGCAGGGCCCATCACACAAGTCATTGGCATCACAAAACGCCAGGTAAACAACGTAAAGCAGCTAGCTCATTTCATCAAAAGTGCGCATATATATACTAAAGACAAATTTGTTCATCAGACACACCGGCCCCTTGGCCGGCGGTAAAATTATCCAAAGCAGAAAAATTAAATTGTTTGACGATAACAGAAATAAAATGAGATTCTAAGAAGAGAACTAAGCAACATCCTTAGCTGGGGCCTTCTCGGCTGTAGGCGTTTGCTCGGGCATCTCAGTTGCTGGGGCGGAACTGCTAAAAGGTTCAACGGCATCATCAGCTGCGGCCTTAGCTGAAGGCTCAGCTAGATCCTTGGCTGAGGAGTCAGCCGTAGAAACCTCCTGCCCCGGAGGAGTTAAACCCAAGGCCAGAGCTCTAAGATCTGCGATACTTCCATAGTAGCTAGGAAAGCATTGGTATATTTCTGCAGCTCTTTATTCTCCAATTTCTCAAACAGCATCAGAAATGCCAGCTTGGCAGGCTCAACAATCTGGACCTCTGCCATTTTGTCCAAATGAATATCTTTCTGATGTGCCAGCTGAGCACCCAGAGCATCTCTCTCTTTCACTACTCTCCCAGCTTGTAGGAAGCCGCCTTAGCTTCCTCCCTAGCAGCCTTAGCTTCCTCCCTAGCAGAAGCAATCTCAGCTTCCGCTGAAGCTGCGAAGAGCCTCTTTGCATCCCTCTCTTTCTCCAAGAGCAGTGTTTCAACTTTGCGCTGCTCCTCAGCTATGGCTTGCCCCTTCTTGGCCTTCTCCAACTCCTCCTTCAAAGCGGCCACTTCAGCTTGGGAAGCCTTAACCTGAGATGACATCGTAGCAACAGCTCTCAGGCTAGAGCGTGCTGCCAGACATTTTTGCAGGGCCTAGAATAAAAACATTAACATGTAAGAAAGGTAGAAAGCAAAGAGTGTCGAAATCAAAAGAATTAAGGAATAAACAGGAATTATACCTGGAGAGAATATTGAACCGCGTGGTTCACAATCACCTCAGGATCCTCAGACCTGAGACGCTTAGCTGCTGCAGGGAAGTATAGCCTCTCAGCATGTGGCCATATGCCATTATTTAACCCATCCTCAGATAGGAAGTTTGCTGGCATTGGCAGATTAACCATTGAAGTACTAGGAGGAGGAGGGTCCAAGTCAAGTTTGATTATGGGGGGAGGCATGCTAGGTGTAGAAGTCGCAACCTTGGCAGGAGTAGCTGGCTTAGGTTGAGTGGAGGTAGTTGGCACTCCAGACCTCTTTCTTTTCAACCGAGCCATATCATCGGCTTGTGACAAAGTACTACCTTTGACTACAGAAGAACAGTAAAATAGTAATTAAGACTTTGTACCTAGAAAACCCTAAAAATAAAGTTAAACTGAGAGATTATCCTACCTGAAGTCATGGAATCGGTTCCGGATGTAGCAGGAGTGAAGGATGAAATAGGAATAGCTTTGAAGGGGGGAGTATAAGTTCTTTTTTCCAGAGAGATGCTGAGGAATACCTTCGCTCTCTCGTCCCGGTCTTCTAAGGTTTCCACAGCTTCAGACGAACCTGAGAAAAAGCAAGGTTAAGGTCGTAGTTAATAGAATATTCTAAAGAAGAAAGAAAAAACAGTATAATACCTCCAGCAGGCCAGCTAGAGGGGAGAAACACCCCAGCTTCACCAAGGGAATCCTTGGCGACAAAGAAAAAGCGAGTCTTCCAAAAAGACTCTGAGGCACCAGTCCCTTCTACAGGGCTGGGATTAGGCTTCTGCTTTAAAGTGACTTTGTTGGGGCTGATGATCTTTAGGCTGTAAAGAGTGAGTAGATCTTCTAGGGAAAAAGAAGGACTCCAATCCCTAGTAGCAGACTCTATGGTGAAACAAATTTTCCAGAATCCTGGCATTAGCTGACAAGGGGAGAAGTTTAAAACTTCCACAAAAGAACGCACTAAAGGTGTAAAATTGAAGCTATAACCTAGAAGAAAGGGGTATTCATAAAAACAAACTAGATTTTTTGGGGTCTTTTCCGGCCGATCAAACTCTTCAGGAACCACAAATTCTGTACTCTCAGGGAAGCTCCCTCTAACCCTAATATTCTCAATGTCTTCCCAAGTGATAGAAGAAGCCACATCATCCTTAGCCTTTCCCATTGAAGTAGGTTTGGGGATGAAAACCTTCTTTTTGGCGGACTGTTTAAAAGGCATGCAAAGAGGCGAAAGAGGAAAGGAAGAGAGAGAGAACAGACTTACCAAAGAGAGAGGAGAATAAACGGAATGAAAATCCTTGTGCAATCTCTTGACTTTAAGCTACTCTGACACAGCAAACGGCTAGTATTTATTTCTTGAAGTAAATGAACTTAAGTGAATGATTAAACTCAGTTCATTAAAGCTACAATGTGTTTCATTTAATATCTGCGCCTCTTGAAAAACCTATCTTTTATGACAAACGTTATGTTAACATGTTATTAACTTGCAGCTTCACTACGCAAGGCCAGCAGCACAAGCTACAAGTTAGGGGCAATTGTTACGCCATGAAATTTATGTAGCTACTAGTGCAGGTTAAAAATCATTACAGCTATGAACTCCCAGCTTGAGACCACCAGCTAAGGAAATCCAGCTTGAGAACTGTCAGCTTAGAAGGATCAGCTAGTGCTACCCAGCTAAAAGAACACAGCTCTGTTTGGAATACGTTACGAATCAAGATATCAAAGCCTGAAGATCCGCAGAAGAGTAAAAGCCATAATTACGGGAAGACAATAAAGAGCAAGGATCATGCTCAGCAGCATTAATGGCGGATATAAATGGAGACTTGAGAGTTGTTTCAAGAAGTTGCTGGTTCAAACGGATACATTCCTCTCTGCTAGATATAGTTGAAATGATTGTATAGACACACAAGTTCATACGCACTTAGCATTTACATATAAAAGTACAAGCATTGTTCTATAAGCTTACGAATTACGAATTATTTAGTTACAAAGGAACTAGGGCTGTAATCAAAAGTATAGTGGATTGCTGGACTCAAAGCCAACCGCGGTTTTTCCCTTATTCCACGGGTTTCCGCGTCACCACCTCTGGTGTCTTGTCTCTGTCTTTATTCTGCTTGCTTTGTTCATCCTAGCTGTGCTCAGCAGCTTCCAGCAACCTAGCAGTATCCTAGCTGTAGTTCCCAGCTTAGTTTTGCATTGGCAGAATTTAGCATAAACATTAATTAGTAATGAAATGTTTTATTAAGAACTTTAATCAGTTTTTAAGTTTATAAATTAAGGGTATTTATGTAATTTTACATCAAAAACTTTACTAAATAAGGAAAGAATTAAGTTTGTTGCAATTATTTTGTTAGGACCTAAAATTGTAAAAAGTGCATTCTTTTTATTATAAAGGAAGTATATAGTATTTCTTATTTTTTTTAAACTCTAGTGGATCAGCAAAAATTGTCAAAATATTAAACATGTGCTGAATTTTGAGATGACAGTTATCATTGATCACGAGTCAGTCTCTAATTTGGCCAACTATGATGAAAGCAACAGTTTCCACGTGATTCTTGCATTTTTGTTCTCCACCTTACATTCTTTCTATTCGTCGCTCCTCCGTGTCGTATCTCTAAACCACAGCCTTTTAATCCAACAACTATAGATTCCATTCAAAGATGTTTTGAGTTTCAAAAGTATATTTGGACATCATTCCCAAAAAAATAAATATATTTGGACATCATAAAATTTTATATAAAATGACTCGAATAATCTATGGTGAATTGGTGATAATTGACGGAGTAAGGTTTCGTTCTTTTAGCTTATTTTTACTTATCTTTTAAATTTACTTATCTAAACTTATTTGAACTTGTCTAAACTTATCTTAACTTATAACGATTAAAAAGATCTTATTATACCTTATTCGACCTTATTAGATCTTATTCGACCTTATTCGACCTTATTAGATGAAATCTTATTGGACTTTATTCAACCTTATTAGACCTTAATCGACCTTATCCGACTCTTATTAGACCTTATCTGAACTTATATGAACTTATTTGAACTTATAAGGACTGAAAATAAATTGAAAAAACGGACCCTAAAATTTCCTAGTATTTATTTTGATCCATTCAATTTTATACGTGTGGATAATATAGTAACTAGTATTTAGGCCCAAACGATGCTACGGGGTTTATTTGTATTATACATTACTTTAAAACAATTATAATTGGTATACAAAGATGTTAATAAATAGTTCTAATTTTGTAGTTTTATTCATAAATGTAATTAAAATATTATAACTTAATTATTGTTTTTCATTGAAAACACATAATATCATTATTAGTATTGATAAAAGAAGCAACAATAACCCACCTACAAGAGGTGGGTAGCTTTACCAAAAGTCAATCATCATGGTCTTAAAAGAAGCAACAATAGCGTAGTGAAGCAATGGTTAGATCATTTGTCTCCTATTCTCCACATTGCGGGTTCAAAGCTTCTCATTGACAATTTGCATTTTTTATGAGAATAACGTAGATAAAATAGTGTTTAATAGAAGGGAGAGTGCCACGTAGCGGATTACATTCCATGCTTACGCTTTTTAATATATGTATATAAATGTCATATCTTATTGGGTGGTGATTTAGACACTCTTTATTGTTCTTTAGGCACTCCCTTGAGCATATTTTTTCATATATTTTTCACAAGGAAGACTAAAGGAGTGCCTAAATAAAATATTTGAGTGCCTAAGTCAATCTCTTATGTTAGTAGAGAAATTTTATATGGTGGCCCTATGTTTTTGCAAATTCTATATGGTAGACAATTTTTTTGGATTCTATGTGGTCACTCTTCACTTATTATTTTTATTTTCTATAACCTTTTATATTAAATATTAATTCTATATTTAAAATATTAATCTTAAATTACAAAAACTATCTTTTTAATTAGAAAAAGTGATTTTCAAATGAAAAAAACCCAAACCCTACCCTACCTGCCCCCCACCGGTCGTCCAACCTTCCCCACCCTCTGTAGTCATCCCCAGACGGCCACCCTCCCCCAGCCACCTCCGACCACCTCACTAGAACCCTTTTACGAGCACCCATGAACCCTAACGGAACTCCAACGTTGTCTCCTCCTCTTCCTCTTTCGAACTCCATTAATTATAACGAAGGTAGAGGTTTGTTTCTCTCCTCTGCCTTTATTTTCTTATTGTTCGACAAGTTCGCCAGTTAGAGGGTTGCAGTGGGGTGGTCGGAGGTGGTTGGGGAAGGGAAGGGGAGGGTGGCCAACGATTATAAGGGGATGGGGGCAAGGTGGTCGGCTGGTAGGGGGGTGGTTTGGGGTTTTCGTTTTCTTTTTCTAATTAAAAGTTATTTTTTAGTTATAAAATTATTTTTGTAATAATAAAATTATTTTTCGATGAAATAGGTTATAGAAAATAAAAATAATAAGTTAAGGGTTACCATAGATAATCCAGAATAAAAGTGACCACCATATGGATTTTGCAAAAAAATAGATTCACCATATAGAATTTCTTATCTTAGTATCGTACCATATACTTCATTTGTTCTTTAGAATTATGTAGGTAAGATGCTAGGTTTCGAGTTTGGTATAGTTAGTGGCATATTCAGGCATGGGGAAGTGGGGTTACATAACCCCCACTTGGCAAAAAAATCTAATACTTCCTCTATTTCAAATTACTTGCTACAATTGTAATTTTCACGTTTTCTAATGCACTTTTATAAACATTAATATCTTTAATTTTCAATAAGTAAATATTATTAAAATTGATATAGAAAAATACACATTGAGAAGAATCTAACAAGATCTCTCAAGACTATGTTTTTCCTAAAATATAAATCACCAAAGCCAATTAAAGTCTAAACAATGAATAATAACCAAAGTACAAGTGTAGTAATAAGTAATTGAAAATGGAGGAAGTATCATATTTTGTATTTCAAAAATGGTAAAAATTTACTTTATATAGTATACAGGACCCAGTTGACAGACAAGAATGGCCTTTTAACTCCTTTTAATATCTCATTTCTCCTTCAAAATAGTACCAAAATATATTATTTTCAACTAATTTTCAGTCCATATAAGTTCAGATTAGTTCTGCTTTTTAACTTGAAGTTCAAATAAGTTTAGTTCAACAAGAATGAGATATGACCCTTTTACAAAGAAGGTTTGAAACAGAAACTAATCTTTCCAATAAATTTCAAGAAGTGAAAAATGTTGAAAAAATGGACCTTTAATATGGACAAAGAATGATTGTACTCAATCTATTCTTTTTGTTTGTTCCATGTCACTTTTCGAAGTAGTACTTCCATCGGTCGTGTTCGGAGGATCCATGATCCATTGATCCTTGTGTCATGGTGACACGTGCCTAAAACGGCCAAACTAAACTTGTTCCAAGTCGTAACTAACTTAATGGTACGAACGAGTACAACTTTTATGAAATGACCACGTTGTATATGTGCCCTGGATCCGTCACGGTTTGTAGTGAGCCCATGTTTAAATTTTATTTGGAGGACTTTATGTGTACATAATGCAGTTGTATTAGGACGCCTAAAAACAAATCGCATTAGTAGTTTGAGAAGAATGTCACGTGGCACATATGCACTCTTAGGAATGTCTTTCAATATATTAGTGTTATATTTATATGCAACGCTATGCGTGCAGAACCAAGTTTTTATATATACAAATGCATTTAAAGTTTGTTATTGTCTCGGGTCTTAAAGAAACATAGTAAAATTTATGGTTCGGGGGACTCTAAGTCCAGCTCAGGGTACAAAAATAATAGTTCGAGGTCCTTACTTCGAATCCTGCAGACCGAAAATAGATGAACTACCTCAGGGTTGTACCCGAGAATGTCCATTTATGCTTAAGTTAGACCGGAGCTGATTCAGATGATGATAAAAATTAGTACTTGCTTTATATTGGTATGCGTGTGAAAATGTATCTGACTAATCATGTCCAATATTATTTATAGGTTGTACTTGGAATGACGTCATCTGATCAGGGTGATTTGTCATGAAGGCCGTCGGTTAACGAGCTATATTGGTGATTGTCATCTTTGCCTTGGGAAAGCCTAGGGGGAAAAATGGTAACTTCATACCTCCAATGGTATTTTCGTACTTTCAATATATGGAATAGGCCACGAATGGACTGGGCCCAAACATTGGCCCCCGCGCTCTATGTCAAAGGTTTGGGATCTTTACGAAACTCGAATGTGGAGCGAAATGTCGTGGTTCGACTTCATACTGATGTTCCATAGACCTATGCCTATTTTGCTCGACTCGAGTCACTTGAGACTCAAGTTACCCCTAGCTCGAAGAGGGTGTGTATTTGTTCTAAGAAGGGTGTCCTAGATAATTCGACATATGATCAATTTCACTCGAGGCATCTTGTTCGAAAAATATTATTCGAATGACCTCGTTGTAGTAATGTTGCTCGAATGACCTGATTTGAGGGGATATGTAAATATTTCTTCCAAGGTGCTTCCTCTTAAATATGAGGTAATGCCCCATAAAGTTCTTGTTCGAAGAATGTTGCTCTAGTGACCTCGTTCTAGCAATGTTGCTCGAGTGACCTTGCTTGAGCGAAATGGCAGCGGTGATCTCATTTGAACAATATTGCTCGAATGACCTCGTTCGAGTAATGTGACTCAAGCGACCTTGTCTGATTGATGCCATTCGAGTGACTTGAATGTGATGCACTCCCTGGTTGCCATAATGTCTCACCCTTGTTCGACGTATGTTCTTTTAAATGACAACTCGAATCGACTGTGATGAAGCTCGAGGAGGGATGAGGTATTACATTTTGTAAGAGGGTCTTCCAAAATATTCAAGGTAGACACTCATCCTTTTAATATATTTTGTTTTAACTCGAGGCACCTCTGAAGGTTGCTCGAGGCGCCTTGTTCGAGTAACGTTACTCGAATTACGTCACTCGAATGATATTGCTCGAAGTGACCCGGTTAGGGCTAATGAGACTTATTCTCGCATTACTCAAGGCAGCTTAGTCAAGGTCAATGATCCCATGATCAAATTAGTCGAGGTGGACTTGGTCGAGAGAGGTTGTTCAAGGAAGATGTAATTTTTCAATTTGTCTTGGGACCTTTATTAATCAAGGTGGCCTTGGCAAGGGTAATGAGCCCTAGGCTCATTGTACTCAGGTAGATACCTTGTTGGAAGGGCTTTTCGCCCGAGTAGGCATGGTCGAGGATAATGAGCCCTATGCTCATCTTGCTGAGGGTAGATGCCTTGTTTAGAGAGCTTAATACTTATAAAATACTACACAATATTTTAGCCGAAGAATGTCCTTGGCAGGGGCTAATGATCCCCAGTAAGTTCCTCGAGTTCTTGAGTGAAGGCCTTCCCTATTCAAATTCGAGGTGATCCTGTCAGGTAGTTGAAGGTACGCCCAATAAATTCGAGGTGGTCCCTGTTAGGTAGTATGAGGTATGTCCATTGAATTCGAAGTGATCCCTACTAAGAAAATGAAGATGTGTCCATTAAACTCGAAGTAGTCCGTGTTAGGGCTATGAGGTTTGCTTCCCGAAGTTTGAGGTGACTTCAATAGAGTCAACTTTTCTCTTTTATCGGTATAATTATACGACTCGTATATTTATATAATCTATTGAATGCTCTCATGCATAAATGCCTTGGCATAATTTTCCATGCCTTATTTTCACTTCTTCATATTAGAGCCGATGCCTTTTTCAAGTCATTTGACTATTAAAGGAGGGTAGGTGAGTTATAAATAACTTCAATGTTGCTTCATTTATTCACTTTGCATCTTCTCTCTCTACTTTCTCTCTCTAAAAGTTCTTGCTTCTCTTGCTCTTTGCTGTTCTTTTGCTTCTTCGTGTGTATCAAGGAACTTCCATCAACCTTATTGACAACAGTACACTCTTGAACCCATTTCTTTTCCTTTCTTTAATAAGTTCGAGGTAGGTATAGTAGTTCTTGTAAATTAATAATGAACATTGTGATCGAGTCGAACAACCTCTCGTCTCGCCCTCCCTTAATAAGTTGTGGCGAGATGTGGAATAATGGGGACCCTATTGTATCTTAGTGTATTGGACCCCAACCCCCATTTCATCCTCGTACAATAACCTTTCAAAATGAGGATAGTGAGGAGGTATTAGAGGAAGAGAGGACATTGTAGATCATCCGAATAAGGTACCTTTAGCCTTTCCTCCTGCTTCGAGGAGTTATTTAGATTCTTTTCTTTCACATGATGTAGTTCAATTATGGATTCTACAAACGACAAGGCCCCTTCAACTTTACAACCTTCATGATTCGAGTCGTGTCCTTCCCTAGATAAGAAATAGGGAATAGCAGTTCATTGGTCGATAGGGAAGTGGAGGAGGGATTTGAAAATAAGACTCGACTTTTTGATGATATATTACTTTGTTAGACTCCCCTTTCTCCTCTATCCTCCTAAGTTAGAGGATCTTATCGTGTTTCCCCCTTTGCCCAATTCGATTGGTTCGATGGTGGCTTTTGTGATATGTTGGGGTTGAAGCCGACGTTGCGTCTCTGGCGCAACATGTTCAAACTCAATGCAGTCACATAGAACTATTATGACCCGGGTTGGTATTCTTTCCAGACTCGACATCTCATGACGATCGTGAATAACGAGCAAGAAGCCTTGTACAAAGTGACATTAGAAATGCCCTCCAATCAAACAAGATTTCAAGGAGAATTTTTATTTGTTTTTCAGGGTGATGGTTGGAACATCCCTCAAACTCTTTCCGAGGAACCGCCCAACTTGTTAATTTAAACGTTCTCGAAATGTACCTCGAGGAGGCCATTGTTTCTATTCATTGCCAAGCTACCGAGTACTAGGTCAACGACAAGAAGTATAAACCAAATAACTGGCTTCCGATCGACGCAGACCTAACAAATAAGCACTTTTTGTCCGCCTGTGAAATTTCCTCGGCGTATGCCAAAAGTAGGAGTCAATATCCTTCATTGGTTGCTTTTCTTGTGTATGTTAGATCGCATTATAACTTGTCTCATTTGCGGGAACATCATTCAATCAATTGGACGAGGAAATGAGGATATCGACAGTGAAAGGTGATATGGCCGTCAAGGCTCAGGCTTCTCTTCTGTCCGGGGTGCCAAGATTTTGAAACCTCTCACTTTAAGTCGACTTGACTAGCTCTTTAAATATTTCGAGGTATCTCTTTTGTTCTTGAGCATATTTAACCTACTTCGACACTAATAACTGCGCCTGAGAAGGTCTCGAAAAGGAAGACTACTAAGTGTTCGACAAAAAACGTCGAGCCACTCATTGAGAACCTTGATTTCCACGTAGGCAATATATGGTTCAAGGTGGAAGACGACGACGAAGACTTTGAGCCCCTGTTGTAAAGGCCTCGCGGGACCTCCTTTCTGCATGAAATCACAGCGTGCTGAGGCTGTAGACATTGAAAAAACTAGTTGTTGGGCCCTTCGAGCCCACTACAAGAAGGTCAAGGAGGACTTGCTTGTTCCTGGAGATGCTGAAGCTGCCAGGATTCTCGGGGAAGTGCAGGAAATCGAAGCACTCGCAGGTGATCTCTTAAAACTTAAGGTATGCTTCCTCTATTACTTGATTCGTTCAATTCTAACACTTTATATTTTTTTTCAGATGCCGGTGAGGATGGTCTGCCTCGCTAAGAGGAGGGTCCTGGTTCATCGCAACTAGGCGAGTCGTGGCCAAGACTCGTCAGAGTTACTGAATGTCCATCGACAAATTACTAATCTTGAGGAGGAGCTTGGTAAGGCTAAGCAGGAGGTAGCTGACAACCTCGGGGCATACAATTCCTAAAAGGAGAGCCTAAACACCACCCTAGCCGAGGTTCGTCGAGAACTGAAAGATACCAATGTTAAGCTGCATAACACCGAGAAGAAGGTTTCCTCCCTTAAGAACAAGGTCACCCTGTGCAAGGAGACCTTGAGAGAGTTCGAGGTGAGAGGGACAATCTCACTGCAAGAAGAGCTTACTTTTGCCGACCATGTCATCAACGTCCACTTTGATATTTCGACTAAGGGGCGTTCTCGAACATCTTATTGACAAGCCATTAATAGGTGGCCCATGCATTCTTTAGGCCAAAAGACATCACGACGAAACAATAGCACTTGAGTTGGTGATGAACACTATATGCACCTAGTCATCCTTGGCTAAGGGAATATGGTGATATCCAACGTTGGCGTCCATAAAGCTGAACAGAGCATGGCTGGCTGTCAAATCGACGAACTTGTCAATTTTAGGAGGGGGAAGTCATCTTTTAGGCACGCTTTGTTCAAGTCCGTGAAGTTGACGCACATCCTCCACGACCCATTCAGATTTCAAACTAATACAACATGCGAGAAACATTTATTATACTAGCACTCTCGAATGAGCCTTACATTAAGTAGCTTCTTAACTTCCTTGGCCGCTGCTTTGTTTTTTCGAGCCCCTGGGGCATCAACTTTTGCCGAATGGGTCGAAAGTATTTCTTGATGTCCAAGTGATGTTATGTGACCGAGGGGTCTATCATTTTCATTTCATCTGTGGAAATAGAAAAAACATCCTTGTATTCTCGAAGAACCGAGACTAGCTCCTCCTTGTGCTTGGTTAAGGCATTTTCCTACTCGGATCGTCCGGTTATGATCGGGATGAAGCACTACATCTCGTCCTCTTCGACCAGATGGGGTCGATTGATGTTATTACGGTTTTCGTTGTAAAACAGTTCAAGGGAGGAGGTGGTATTTCGAACTCTCTTCTTCTTCTCTTTTTCTCTTGCTGGAACTTGACTTGACAGGCTCCTTGCCTATATTCCTTAATCTATTTACATATCATTCTCACAGATTTTTGATTACCAAGAAGTCTGTCGGGCTAGTATGTCGAGATGACGGTCTTTATCTTATTTAACGTTGGTCAGGCTGTAATAATGTTGTATGGTAAGTCTATATCGACTACCAAGAAATTTACCGGGAGGCATCTTCCTTTCCACTGTCCCTAACCGGCTTGACAACTTGATAACTCAGAGGCGGTATACAGACAATCCCTCGAAATGGAGCAAGGGCTGGTCAATGGCTTGAATGTCCTTCCTTTCATAGATTTTGAAGGCACTTCCACATGAGTATGTCAGCCGAGCTCCCAATATCAATCAGATCTCGATCGACACGATGATTGGCTACTTTCAACTCGATGATCAGGGGGTCATCGAGGGGGATTTATGGGTAAGGGTGGTAGGACTCCAAAAGAAGATGGATGGTCTTGTAATCAAAGAGCAAAAGGGGCTGCAATAGTATGCAAGAAGGTAAAACTCCTTTAATGTCATCTTACTTATGTAGATATTACTTGTTTTTAGAAGAAAAATCCTAACAGTCTGAGTTTCTTCAATTGCAGGAACAACAAGCAGCTAGCCCACATTCAGTGCAGTTGCAATAGATGGAGCACCACCAGCAGCAGCAACACCATCTTCATCCCAACCTCTAGCCAGTCAAGCTTCATCCACATTAACTCAAGCAAAGGGAAAGCAAGCTGTACTTCCTAAACCCAAGTACAAGAAGCCAACCGGACCACTTAGACCTAAGTTTCCAGTGAAATCAACCAAGAAGAAGAGTCTACAGTTGGATTAGTTTAGAGTTTTAAGTTAAACAATGCTATGACAATCGTAAATATGTTATTTGTAGTAACAATTTCAGTTTTACTATTTGATAATGATGTGTTATTTTAACAATGTAGCAATGTAGCAATGTTGGGATATTATCTGGCAATGTTATGAGTAACTAAGTAGATTTGATTACATTGATATCGAAAATAGGAATTACATTAAAAGTACTCATAAATAGTACATGTTCCAAATATATGTTCACCATACAAAAATAGGTGTTAAAACACCAACTAACTAACCTACACCATACTTACAAACTAATGATAACAATATATTCTCAAAATAAGCATCCAATCACAAAATTCATGTTTTTTCATCTCCAAATGTAATTACACCTTCATATTAACCTTGCTAAGCCTCCAATTTCACCTTCAAGTGTTAATCCCGTAAAATAAAGCCACAAATGTTAGGAATTACTACTAATCATGCATAATTGAAGCTAGAACATAAAATGAGGGTTTCACAATACTAAATTGATAAGTTAAAGGAAAAAATTTGGCCTTAATTCACCCCCAAAAATACCCAGCAATGAAGCCCTAATTTTCGGCACATATTTGCCTTTTTCTGAAAATTGAGTAACTTTTCTTAAGTGAAAACAACATTCCCCCATTCGATTTTGACCTAATGGAATGAAATTGCCAGAATTTTTAGTTTCGAACAAATTCGATGAACTATTGCTCTACAATTCGATTTTGAAATTGTTAGGATTAGGGTTCACTATTTGCAATTGAATTTGGGTTCTTTGGGTTAGTTATAACCTTAAGTTGGCAGTTAGAGTAACCCCCACATAACGCATGTTTTGGCAGAAACGTTAAAGGGCCAGAAGATTAAAATATTTGAAAATAAAAGATGGTAATTTAAAAAAAAATTAAGGTGGTAATTCAAAAAGTGGTTTATAAAAGGTGAATTAATAATTTTTTTTTTTACTACAATCCAAACATATTAACTTAGATAAATATTTTTGAATGAAAGGAATTAAAAGGTAGATTCCTAAGAGAAAATGTGTACAGATAATACGTTACTGTGAGTATTTGGAAGGGATGGAGTTATTAAGATGACGAACATGTGTATATATATAAATAAAGCCATAGCTGAATGATTGCAACCAAACCACAGTCACTTTTAGCCTCAATTCAGATCCAAATAATGGAGAGGTGTAGTCAATTATTGAAAATTCTACTATTTGCCGCAACAATAATATTACTCCCCATTTGTTCCATAGAAGCTGTAGCTCACCAACATTTCCATGGAGTGCAACCATTATCTAAGTGATATTCTCACTACAACTCGCCCTTCACAACAAGGCTTCCATTAAAGTCTCTCCTGCATTGCTTGGAGTAAAGGTATTTCTTCTATACGCATGCTCATCAAATTCTAATTTTCTTTCTCATCAAATTACCTTGAAAGTTTTTTTGTTGAAGATGTATTTATATATGCTTCCTTTATTTCAACGAAAGCCACACTTTAGATTTTGTTTGGTTGGAGGAAAATATTTTATGAAAACTAATTTTCTTATTTTTCTTTGGACTTGGTTGGTTGATTATGGGTGGAAAATAGTTTTTTTGATTGTGAAATAGTTTTCCATAAGGAGAAGTGCTTCCTCCATAAATAGATGAAAATACATTTAATTTTATTCTTTACTTTTCTCTCCTTTTCCATCTATCTACTTACTTCTTTTCCTTGTTCCATTTTCATTTAACTCTTCAGAAAGCAGATTAGAAGAGCCTCAACAAATAAGAATTAATCTAAACGGCTTTCTCTTGCAAAAATTTTTCCATGAGCAAATTCTTTTTTAGAAAATAATTTTTCATCCATCAAACATAGCCTTAACAAAAGAAGCAACGTTTTTCATTTGCTTGTGAACTTTGGTTTTCGCATAATTTTTTTATTAACCCATAATTTATCTACTATCATGTGAGTCTATTTTACCACCTTATCATATGTTATTTGCAATCTTACAACTGAACAAATCGGTGTCGTGCTTCGCAACTTATTTATCGATAGGAGGTTTTCGGCAGGATCAATCATGTAACACCAAAATCAAACAAATATACACGCATAAGGATAAAATAATGGTTTTGCGGTGCTTTAGATAGTAACCTTGAAAAACACTACTAACTCGTGCACTTTATAAATGTCATACTACCGTTTTTTAATACGATGTGCTTATCGTGAATCAAAAAGGAAAAGCAAGGACGAAGATTAGTAAAAGACAAAAGGGCTGGGCAGTTAAAAGAAAGAAAAAGTAGGAGAGAAGCAATAATTAATGGGTCAACCTTCACAACGGAAGAAAAGGTAGAAAGATACATATTAAAAAACATCCTAAACGTTGAAACAAGACATTAAAAAACGGAGGAGTATTTGATAAGAATATACCCCCATTTTTCTGATGTTCTAATTTGATCAATTAGAAAGAGCTTTAGCCAAAGTAAGACAAATAAAAAGAAATGTAATAGAAAATATTAAGTGATTAGAACTCTTTTAAAAAAAATCAATTTAACCCATTTCAAACAACTAGACATACTACCTCTTCATTGTTTTTAATGCCACAGTTTGAGTGCGACTCCTCACACCCTCATCACATAACTTTGATAATTAATCACTCCCTCGTTTTTTTATTGATGTAACATATTGACTCGGGATTACTATTTACCCAATCCACTTTGTCAATTAATAGATATTTATAAATAAAGAAAAATATACTGACGATCTGTTTGATTTATCTCAGATACTCTTTCAAATATTATAATAATTTTGCAATTATACAATTAGAGATACAATAGATCAAAATTATGTCTTGACAAATGTGAAAAGTCAAATATTACATCTAATAAAAACGGCTGGAAGTAATATGTTAACTCTGTGAAGGAAGTATTGGGTGATTAAGAAGTCGATATTCGGAACGTGATGTTGAGAAACGCAATAAAATTTCACCAACTATCTTTTTTCCTTCTGCAAATCAAAAACGGTTGTAAGAGTAACCTAGAAGGCAAAGTAAAAAAAGTAGATTAAAATTTTTTGTCTTAAAATTAACCCAAAAATAATTTGTTGAAAAAATGGAAACGACTTAACTAACGACTTTTTTGATAATTTTAAGTTAATGACTTATTTGGTTAGTGCTACAAATTATAGTCATGATGTTAAATTATTTGTCATTTAGAAGGAAACCACCAAGCTACACGCCATGGTAATGACTAATCAAAGAACTCAACATAAGGTTAGGAAAAATTGATAAGAATAATCCGACCATGGCATGTCTTCCATCGTAGGTACCACCTTCAATTAATCTGCGTATAATCCGACCTTGACAATTCCATATTCTCTCAACGATATGGAATGATAGCGACCTGTTTGACCACCAAATGACCGTGGACTTTTCAAAAAATAAAAAAAATTTGAAAATGAAAACCCCCTCCTCCCCCCACCAACCCCCCCCATCCCCCTCCTCCCTCCCCTCCCTCCCACCACTGCCACCCCCTCCCCCCCACCCCCACTGCCGCCCCCCTTCTCTCCCCCTCCCCACCACTGTCACCCCCTCCTCCCCCACGGACTGTTTTGCCCTCTCTCCTCCCCCACTACTGTCGGCTTCCTCCTCCCCTCCCACCACTGTCGCCCTCCTCCCCTCCCCCACCACCGCCGCTTATCTCTCCCGCCCACCGCGCCCCTTATCTCCCTCCCCCACCTCTGCATTCCCTTGAGCGATTTCGGCGTTCCGACAGTGGTAAGTGGCGAGGAGTGACACAGAGCAAGGAGGAGGATTAAGTGCGGTAAGCGTAGAATGAGGCCACCGGAGATGTAAACCCAGGTGGGGGAGGGAGGGCGGCACCCAAGGGGAGGGCGGGCGGCACGCGCAGAGAAGGGGAGGGAGGAAGCGGGTCCCCAATGGGGAGGGAAGGATTGAACAATGCTTTTTTGAACAATTGATTTAGCATTTAATTAAAAATTTAAGTTTTACAACATACTTAATTAGCTATTAATCACGTAACTAGGAGGATCACCACATGATTGTAGGTCACCATCACTTACCAATAAATGAGGGACTCAACGAGAGAATATGGGTGTCAAAGGTCGGACGATACCTTGACTAACTGAAGGCACCACCGATAGTTAATACCGCAAAAGGCCTTGATTATTCCCATCAATTTTCCCTTTATATTATACTTCTCAAATTTTTATTATCATTCAATACCACCCTTAATTTGTAAGAATGTTAACGGAATTTTGGCAAAATACACTAGTTTAAAAGCGCACAACTGATTATGATACTAGAAATACCACCTCTGTTTTTTTTAATATATATGTTTTTTCATGCACTGCCCAAGGAAAAAGTGCAAAAGTAAAAGAAGGAAATAAAAGTATAAAAAGGAAAAGGTGTATACAAGAAAAAAAAGTAGGAGAGAAGTATAATAATTAGGGGGTAAACATTTGTCATGAGAAGAAAGATACATGTTAAAAAACATTCCAAAATGGTAAAATTGTGTAAATTAAAAAAACGAGAGAGCACAAAATTTACAGGGGAAGAGTTGGTTTATACTATAGGACGGTCCGGTTGCTTAGAAACAGACCAGGACCAGTTCCACAATAAGGTGCTAGAGAAGCCCACGACCCGCGCCACATGCTACAGCCCACCCAGTGATTTTACTTCTTCGACTCAAAACCTTAATCTTGCGAACTTTAATCGCCAAAAACCCTAATTTTGGATAAAAATCCATGACTTAACACCATTGTAACCGATACCCCTCACTCCATTAGCTCTATTAGTTATGGATTTTTATGCAAAAGGAAGTTTTAAGTTGAAAGTTAAACGAAAAGAAGGGTTTTAGTTGTGTTAAACGATTTTTCTTGTACTAGCCCGTGCACGTATAATTGGGCTTTTTAATTGGCTTATTGAGCTGGTCTTAAGACAACTTAACAAGACCGTCTTTTTATAAGACTTTGCTATAAATTAATCCTATTACCACTACTTATTAGAGCGTCTACCAAACATAATGTAATAGTCCGATAGGATTTTTATTATATATGTCCATAGGTTAGTACAACCTAATAATAATTAAACATAGGGTATATTCTCAAGCCTTCTCATTAAGTTAAGATACAAAAACTAAAGACAGAACAAGATTACCCTTGGTTATAGAGAATTAAGAAAACCATTTTAGTATTTAAGAAACTTAAAGGGGGAAATCGAGGGAGAGGAAATATAAAACGGATAGCCAAAAATCAATCATTCATATCATGAATTGAAGATTGATGGTACCTGTACAGACTAATAAAAATAATCTACTAGGACTAACTTCTTAATCTATCTGTAAAAGGAAGAGTGGGACACCAAATTTAATGTATTGTCTAATTTGCCCCTTGTTGTTTAATTATAATTGCAGAAAAATAATTTATCATAAAAAATAATTAAAATTAATGAGAACAATTGCATAACAAACCACCTATAATCATCCAATAATCCCATCATATCACAAACATACACCACCTGCCCAACCTCAATAAACAACAAATATAAAACTGATTCAAAATACCAAAACTACTATGATATAATTTTGTGCTATTTGCATATAAGGCTTATATCTATATTAAATGTAAGTAAGTGCATGTTTGCCACGTGTCACTCCATGTGCGTCCTACTACGTGATGATTTGTACATAGAAAATGCGAGTAATGGGTTTTAACACGCGACCTATTAGTTGTAATGTTATAGCCTACCACCAAGCCACATCCTTTTTTGGCCATTTTGTAATTAACAATTTTTTTTAGCTTGATTAACCTTTGGAAAAAAGTAAAGAAATCCCATTCATTACAATTTTTCATGTTCCTTTTAATTTGTTTATTTGATTTTAAATTATACCATCAAAATTTTAATATTAGAAAAAATTAAATATATGACGAATCTTATTCTAACTCAATTAAAAAAATAAACCTTGACATCGTCGGGGACTAACACTAGTGTTATATTACAAATAGGTAAACGTAGTTTTTTAAAACTTATTTCTATTTATCTGAATTTAACTAATTTATTTTAATTTAATTTTTCTTACTAAATTTTTTTTTCCCCCATATTCCATCTCGGGATGCACAATATTATATCAAAACGGTATTAGACCTTATGCAATTTTATTTGAATTTATTAGATCTTATCTTAGTCTTGTACATCTTAGACTTATTTGACTTTATTTCTCCTTATTATACTTTATTAGGCTTTATTAGACGGGAGTTATTTGCCTTATTATACCATGTATACACTTTTTTTCTTCTAATAACAACTGAAAAATAAGTTGAAAAAAATGGACCGTAACTTATTGTAAACTATTTAGCATTTGAACACATGTACCCCACAAAAAGATTAGGCACTAATAGTGTGTCTCTTATGAGACTGCCTCATGAGTGCGTGTTCACCAAACTAGTGATGATGTATCGTGATGTCATCCCACGTGCATAGTATTAGTTATGGATTTGATACCGTGATGACAACTATTTGCTAGAAGTTCCTAAATATTTGATAGAAATTTACAATTTGATAAAATCTATAACTATAACTCTTTTTCCATACTATAAAAAAATTGATTACAACTTGTAATAAAAATGTAATTATGATCAGGGAACCATAGATATTATAACTATTGTGGCATGAATCATAAACCTCATATATGGCATAGTTATTGGTTAAATTCATTGATAAATGCTTTACAACTTGTTTGGATAAGAGGAAATGGAGAGAAGGGAGAGAGAAAGGGGGGAGAGAAAGGGAGAAGGGCAAGGGAGGGAAAAATGTCTTGTTTGGATTGAGTTGGAGGAAGGAAGGGGAGAGGGAGGAATCTACTTTCCTCCTTTTAGAAACATCATCTCTCCAAATGGAAAAGATTGGAGGGAAATGAAGTCTATCTTCCCCCTCCTTTTCTTTTCCTTTTCTTCCTCCTATTTCTTTACCCTTCTATTTAGTTATCTAAACAAGTTGTTAGAGTAGGGGTTTAGGTGTTTTGAGGGAAGGGGCTATTGATTATAAGGGTGGTTTGGTGAGAGTTTCTTTGTTGGAGTTGACAAATATGGTGCCCGGAGTCCTAATGTTAAAAAAAACGTAATGATTTGTTCTTTTCAACTTTGTGCTTTTGCTTGTTTGAACTTATGTGAACTTGTGTGAACTTGTGCGAGCTTATTAGACCTTGATTAACTATATGTCTCCTTTATTTGACATTATTCAACCTTATTAACCTTATTGTAACTTGACAACGTTATTTGAACTTACAGAACTTATAATCAAAAGAAGTTGAAAAGAACGAATCCAAACTACGTCCCCAAACCTAGTCAATGAAGCATACCCTATTAGTATGGAAACCATAACTATTGGTATGAAATACGTTCATTTCGCCACGTCACTTATAATTGATGCCACCTCACCTATAAACCCTTTTACGTCAATTGGGAACCGCTAGACCGCCTCATCTAAATCAATTGTGTTTGGATGCAAAATGGGAATCCAAGAAGGGGAGGGAAGTCAGAAAAGAAAGGCAGGGAGGTTAAAATGAGCTTTCCTTCCAAATTTCCAATGTTAAAAGAGCAATTTCTTATAAATCGATTCTTCCATTTCCATTCCCTCCAAATCCTCACCCCTCACTTGTTATCCAAACAATGGATTTTTATCATTTCCCTTCCTCTCTCTCCCTCCTATTTTAACTATCCAAAC
>CANSGD010000553.1:0-142316 GCA_947645195.1 Patellifolia procumbens | reverse complement strand
AGCCAGTTTTGGGGTACGCTGCACCCCCTTCGCACCCCTGGCTTAGCCACCACCATCAACTTTACAACCACCCACAACACCCCCTTAAGGCGATATAGTGAGGTAGCAAGAACAAAGGCATCAAGATCGAAATTAACACAAAGCAGCAATCGGCGGGAGAAAATGCGGCAACAATTTTGGCACCTCGCCGGAATCACTCTTGTAATTATAATATTCATTCTCCTCCCCGTTCATTCCCATTCTCGCCCATTCGTACTCGTCGTGACTCAGAATGACCTCCGAGACACCGTCAACAACCCTAACTCGCCTTCGGAAAACCAACCCTGATTCTGACTCTTCCGATTGGGATGAATTCGCCGAATCCGAGTCCAAATCAGAGGAGGAACTCGACCCTAGATCATGGCGCCCCATTGTCGAACTACCCGTTTTCACTTCCAGTCACCAGGAAAATTCGTTGCATTACTCTGATTTGTCTAAGATGGTATCTGCTGCGAGTTCCGACGAGTTGAGATTAATGGCTGGGTGTGGAAAGAACTTTCAGTAAATAGCGTGAGGAAGAACTTGCAGTAACGGCGGGTTGTTCTGTGGAGTCCACCATTGTTGATAAGAGAGAGTGTGAGAGTTCTAAATAGCGTGGAAAGAGATGAATTCCGGCAACCGCAGCACCACCGGCCACGGCAGGAGGAGAGTAGTGGTAATGCAATCAGCAAAACCAAATACAAAAAATGTAAAAATTAGAAAATAAATTAATAATATTTAAAGTCAAAATTGCTAAAATAAGTATAAACAAAAAGTAAGTTTAATTAATAGCCAAATTAGGATAAAGATGACATGGCAAAATGTGTGGTTTCATTCAGTACTTACGGTGGCCTTTTTCTAAGAAATCTATACTAAAATTTTCAATTAAAATAGGTTTAAAACTTCAATATTCAACTTCTAGATCTACTTTCTCTCTAACTTCTACCTCTCTCTCTAAAAACCTCTCTAATGAAAACTAATTCAAATTAGAAATTAAAAGTTTCCTCTATCATTATTACAAAAATGGGTTTTTATACCCCAAAGTACTAAGGGCAAAACCATAAAACACAAAACCAAACGTCTAAAATAAACCGATACAACACCGAAACCGAAATACCAAAATCTGGGTGACGGAGCGCCCGCTCCTTGAAAAATGGAGCGACCGCTCCTGGAACGGTCCTGGCCGCTCCAAGCTACTGCCAGCTTCTCTTTGCTTCTTCACACACGGAGCGCCCGCTCAGCCTCCCCAGGAGCGTCCAACTCCCCTGTTTGGAGCTTTTTCCTTGCTTGTCTAGCTTTAAAACACTCCAAGAAAATATTAGATGGGGAGGAGGGATGCACATGCAAATGAAATGATCTAAATGCAACTAAACTACATGCAAATGAACTAAAACTAAATGCTAAGTATGTGAATATGAGAAAGGATGAAAAGGGAAAGAAAAGAAAACTATATGGCCTAAAATGCATCTAAATTACCTAAAACTAAATGCAAATAAGTGAACTTAAAGTCCACTTATCACCTTTTGCTAAACGTGGCCTTCCTGTTGGACTTGTCATAGCTCGAGAATTCCTTCCTCGAGTCGAGGTGTTCGTCCAACCTTGATTTGAGCTAAAGTTTTTGCCTGCACATCTTCAAAAGTAGAACAAGGATATTTAGTTAGGTCCCTGTTAAGGTCGTTATCGCCCAATAGTCCTTGTCGGAATGCTTCTATGGCGGTGGCTATCACTACTACAAAAAACCCTATAGAGTCGCCTCTAAACAGGCTATCGCGTCGCCTCAAAGGCGACTCTGTTGCTGGGGACACGATAGGTCAATACCTATCGTGTCGCCTGGAAACCGACGCAATACCTAACCTATCGCGTCGCCTCTTAGGTAGCAGGCGACGCGATAGGTCAGTTTCACTATAGGAAATTGTACTTTATGCGTCACCTACTATATAAGAAGAGATGCATATTAGTCGCTATTGCGTCGCCTGAAATAAAAGAGGCGACACGATAGGTCTGCTAGACAAAAAAAACTATTAGTTTATGCATCGCCTCTTTCTTAAGAGGCGACACGATAGGGTATGTGAAATCTATTTTAAAAAGGCTATTGTGTCGCTTTTTCTCTCCCATATTCCTCCAATATATGATTAAAATATAAAATGAGATCATGATATCACACCAAATAACTTTATTTATAACGAAATCTTCTATAAACAAAAATGTAATATATTAATTAATAATGTAATACTTAAAAAAAATTGCATAGCAAAAATTACAAAATATCCTTTAAAGCTTCAAAATATCCAAAAACTATAAACAATGACTAATGAAAGATTTACGCCATATTTCTCGAATATCATCGATCTCCTCTTGAAAGTATGGCTTCACGGAGAAACACTGCACAAAAAAATCAAAATAAGAGGTATTAATGAACTCGTGCGATATATTTTCCAGCTTCCAATGTCTCATAATAAATTAGTGTACAACAAGCTCAAGATAATAATATAGTTGATCACACAATAAGAATTTTCCCTCCGTGTATTTTCATGTTACTTACAAATTCAAACCAGCTAATGTCATTTATCACCAACCACAACTGAGAAGCTAGCACCTATTTCTGGTAAAACAAAAAATGACTGAAAGGAGTTCTATTTCAAGATAGACTAGGTATCTCAATATAGAGGTGTGAAGTTACAATTATACATGGAATCGTAGCACCAGAAGAGTTCCGAAGCTTCTCTGTGTTCTGACATAATACCCTTATACCCCTATCAAGCCCCCAGCTTGTGAACCCACTATTAACAGCTTTACTGACTTGGCGATTACATGTCCCGCACTCATCCCAGCAGCAACAACATAGAGATTAGTTGCAGCAGCAACATTAAGTGCAGCTGCACTGCTTCATCGTTCTGTCACCTTAAAAAAAACACAAATAACAAAAAAGTGCCCTATAGATCAATGTCCCCCCTACATTGTAGAAAACTCATTCTCGCGACAAGTATTGTACTATGTGATAGCTAACAAAAACAGGAATACTCATAAAAAGAACATCACACAATTCAATCTACCAACTCAATATTAACTACTGTTCATACTTAAGAGCTTTTATGTGCCACACAAATCAATCCGACCATCATAATGAATTCAGGATGTGTGAAATCACTTTCTAATAGAGAGTAGTCCAAATTGGTTGTTAACTTGAAGTTGCAACCTTCCGTAATAATGATTCAGAAGTTTCATTAACCTATAACCCCCAAGAACCTGACTTCTTATAGCAAAGAGGTATGATTTCTAGAACAAAGCAATCCCCACAAGCTACACTCAACTCAATTTACCAAATGAAAAACATTTTTACATTTCAAAACTAACCTTCAGCCAAGTCACAAGTAGTACAAGCACCTTTATCCTGTATCTGCATTTTCAAACAACCAAAGACACTTGAATCAGATATTAATCATCAACCTTAACTTGAATAACGATACAAGAACATTGACCATCACCACAAAGGAAAATCCGCATCAAAGAAGAACCATCAGAGTCTGCAGAAGCAAACCACAGAAGCAACAACAAAACAGAAACATGAATTCAGAGTGCAGCTATGAATTCGCATTTCTATTTGAGTAGCAATCAACAACATACTCTAGAGTTCACAGTAATTAAGCCACTGTTTGACCAGGGAAGCTACCAAATATCACACAACACCCAAGTAGAAAACCAATTGACAAAGGAGGGGTGATATAAAAGAAGTGAGTACCAAATAGCAAAAGATGATTTTCGGCCACTCCCCAAGTGTAAAGCGCCAAAAAGGGCTGCAACTGCTAAAGCACTTTCCTAATTAAGCCCCAGAAGTGGTAGCAGTCCTCCCCGGAAAATTAATTGCCAAAGCACTTGTCTAATTAAGCCCCACAAGATTTAGTCTTCTATCTTCTAGATACTTATCAAGTGCAATACAACTTACATTCTATGTAAGGCATCCTACTTAACTAATGTTTTTGCACCAAGTAAAAATGACAGGCACAAGATCAGGATCTGAACACTTAAAACCAGCGCTGGATCAACAACCATGGATTCCATGTCAATCGAATTCAACATATCGCCAAATGCCTGCCATGGCTCAGAATCTCAGATACTCAAGCTGAAGAATTTATCAGCGCTGATACAATCCCCTTCCCAAGCATATCTAACAACAATCTTGCTTGCATATCAAGAACCATGGCTCTGATGGAATGCCTCGTCCTCAGCGTTTGTACCTTCCAAAAGCCGGTATTTGATCAGACTCTGCATCACATCAAAAGTACAGAACAATGTTAACCTCCCTCAAGTAAAATCAATTGAGTAACTACCATGACCTGATAACATGAAATCTTGAGCACAGAAATATAACCACGATTGAACAACCTCAATTTCCTCTCCTCCTTTGGCCTACACACTTATACTAAATGACTACATGCACAAGACCCAACTGCAAAGAAAATATTTTGACTGGATAAGGCCCAGAAACAAAAAAAGAGGCGATATTACACAAACATAGACCTCTACATTAAGCAACGACAATAATTGCAAATTACCATACTAACAGATGAGGTAAAATGCTCCCACACTAAAAATGGTAACAAGTGGCAAAATGGAAAAATATTACTTGAAAAATAAAAAACAAGAGTAACGTACAGGTCCATATTGCAGTCTTCGCTGAAGTAGAGGGCATAGAATGGAAGTCGGCATCTAAAACAGCAATCACGATGTTCAGGGAAACAGAAAACATAAAGTGTGTGTTCTAAAACATCAAGAGACCCTTTATGAAACCTATCATCGAAATGGACATGTTTGCTGGAAGGATTTGGTGCAAGCCCACACTTTTCCTACTAGGAGAGTGATATGATATTAATGAGAATTTGCAAAATTTGTCCATCTAATTCCACTGATGAATATACATTGGTTGAGTACAGTATGAATTACAGAAATAACTATACAAGCAACACAAACCATAGTATAATCTTAACTCATGGAACAACACAAAATAACCCATAAACTACTACATAGACAATACAATAGCCACCATTGACAATGTCTACACAAATTGCTATATTAAGCAAAATCAAAGAAGCGTAGACTATTAAAATCAAAGGAAAATTCTACTACATCAATACAAAAATATTGAAAGAGAATTCTCAGCAAATCATAGATATACCACAATCAAATGCATAATTTGCCACACGAGCCTATGATAAAGGAGAGTTTTGTAAGTAAAACATACAATACCAAATTCGATGCCAAAGATCAAGCACTGAAGAACAAGCAAAAGAAATTCATACACATTGTAACAACTTCAGTGACTAAGAAAACTGAATCGATCAAACAAACAGAAAAAAGATTCAATTTCGAAATTAACAATGAGATACTGAAAGGACCATGAGTAACAATTATGAAAAAGAGAGTTAGCTAACCAAATTCACTACGAAAATAATCCTATAAATGAAAAAAAAAGAGTGAGAGAGACCATTAGTTTCGAGACAAATGCGGCACTGAATTTGCTCAGAAGGACCAGCTTCAAGATCCTTGAATCAGTGAATTCCACTTCTCCCACCATTAATTCAAGCGCCAACACTAGATATATCACTTCATCTACGAGAAAAACCCTAAAATTGGCGATGCGATAACTAAGAAATTCACTAGGTATTTCTGTAGAGCTGAGGAGATCCATGGTGGTTTGGATAAAGAGGGGGGCTCTGGGCCGTCTCGTAATGGTGGCGGTTACGGCTTGCCCTGGTGGTCGCCTCGTCGGTAGGTAAGGGTTCATACTTCAGATGAGTGAGCGAAATGAGGAACTGATAGAGGAAGGATTGATGCGGTTTGGGGGGGGGGGCATTATTTTTTTATTCATAACGTAGTGCCAATACTAGCCATTCCAAAATAAAACGGGATACCGAAACTAATGTGTCGCCTCTTATCAAACAAGCGACATAATATCTCAAGCTAATGTGTCGCCTCTTAGCAAATAAGCGACACAAAATCTGAAGCCTAATGTGTCGCCTCTTAGCAAACAAGCGACACCATATCTCAAGCCTAATACGTCTGTTGGAAATAGATATTAGACACGTAAACTTATTGCGTCGCCTATTAGCTGGGAGGCGACATGTAAAGTGAGATGTAAATTTATTTTTGTTTGATGATGGACCTATTGCGTCGCCTATTTTGAAATAGGCGACTCTAAAAGTTTATGTGTCGCACGTTTCGTATAGGCGACACGAAAGGGGCGACTCCATAGGGTGTTTTTGTAGTAGTGTATGTCACATCGTGGGATGGACACCTTCTCCCTGTTGAACCTGTTCAAATACTCCTTGAGCGTCTCGTTTTGTTTCTGGACGACCCTATATAGATCGCTGGTTTGCTTCTCCAGGCTGCAACTTCTTGCGAACTATTGGTTGAACATGTTGTCGAGCTCAGAACAAAGCTAGATATGCTCCCGTCGGGAAGGGTGATCAGACACTGTAGAGCGGAACCCGATAAAGTTGACCCGAAGCCTTTGCAGAGGCAGACTTCTCTCATTTCTCGTGGGACGGGGATGGTCATCATTCTTTGCTTGTATTGGGCGATGTGCTCATCCGAATCTGTCGTGCCATCATACAACTTCATGTTAGGAGTGGAAAATCTCTTAGGGATGTCCACGACGTCTATACACTCAGCGTACGGTGAATCCGCATAGCTGTTTGGCAAAGCTTCCTTCATTGGGGTCGGGACATATGGTATCTTGTTGATGAGGGACTGCAACATTTGTACCTTCTATTCTAGATGATGGTACGCCTCCAGTATGGGGGGCGTCGTCTGGGAAGAAGTGTCCGCTCTCGCCGGGAGGCTTTGATTAGGCGTCCTGAAAAAAACCGAGCATCCTGGGTTGTTGCTAACTAGTATGTCCCTGTTGGAGTTGGGCCTCGGGGGGTCGACGGAGGATTCGTTGTCGAACGGGGTAGGGGCGACGACCTGACAGGGTGGTCGTCAATATGTCTGAATCGTCAAAAGCCGTGAATGGTACCAAGCGGGGTGTCTGTCGACATTAATATTTTGACGAAGCGGCGGCAGGTCCATCACTTGCTCCAGCATGGGTGATCCAGCTAACCGTAGACGTCTGTGATTGTCAGGAACGGTCGTTATCAGGTCATGAGGCTGGGGGACGGTGCACGTTCCTCCAGGCTGAGACGACGGGACACTTCGCTGGTGTTGCGCCGATAGACGAACTTGGAGTACGAGGCGATTGACGCCACAGATTGGATTTGGGAGCGCAGGGCGTCCTTCTCGCGTTGTAGGATCGACATCTTTTCTGTCAATGACTCCATTTCAGAGACGCGGACTTTCAGCGAATCCATCTCGGCCAGTCGTCCGGCCATCATGTCGAACCTTTGGTTGATTTCAGCAGGGTTGGTGGCTTGGTTTTCCATGAGGATAGGTTTTGTGAAAGTAATTTTTTGTGTAATTATTGAGGCTATTTCAGAATCGTAGGCCCCACGGTGGGCGCCAAATTGTTTTGGACGAATTTAATATGGACGGGCAATTCGTCGGAGAGATTTGCTAGGCCGACGATTCAATAACCACAACTTGTTTTTGATTATCAACGTACAAATAATATAAACTAAAAGCAAGAGATTTGATCAAATGCGTAAAACAATAAGTGAGCAATAGCAAGAATGCCGTAGAAAATACAATGAGCTAAGCTAGGTATTTATAATAATTACATACATGCTTTGTAGCCGTTTATTAACCTAACATAATCCCTAATTGGATAAACATGGAGCTAACCACCTCCTACAAATCAGGCGTCTAACTTCATCCGTTCTTGGACTTGGTCTTCAGCTCCCCCACGTTCCATCTCACGTGCCGTAGGCGTGCTATGAGTCCGTTGCTTTAATGAGAACTGGCCCAACCTCCTTGTCACGTGATGGCGGATTTCAGCCCATAATAATACCTTGAAGTTTTTTATTGTGAAATAGTACCTTAAGTGGTACATAACTCTTAAAAACAATACCTTAGTCCAAAATTTCGGCCACTTTAGTTAATATTTCGGCTGTTGACTATTATTTTCTCTCGTTTTCTAGAGCGTGTATTGCAAGCATATAAAAGGGAGGTGAACTTTCATTCCAAAAAACGAGGGAAAACCATGGTCAACAGCCGAAATATTGATTTGGCCTGAACTTTCGACTAAGGTACTATTTTTTAGAGTTTTGTACAAATTAAGGTACTATTTCACAAAAAAAGAACATAAAAGGTACTAGTTCACAAATTCACCTATTTGAAAGGTACTAGTTAACAATTTATCATTTTTTTTAAATAAGATACACGTAAAATTTAAGAGACCGTTCTCTCAAGGGTGTACCCTAAACTATTTAAAAGAAATAAATATACAACTGCTGATCGATGAGGACATCATACGAGAAAGATTTTGTTGTAAGATGATGCCCTTGCTTAGACAGGTAGTCCACGACCCGATTAACTTCTCGAAAAATATGGAAAACAGAGGTAGTCCGGAACTGTGAGAGAAGATCACGAATATCGTCGATGAGTGTCTGGATGCACCATGGTGTGCTATATATGCCTTTAATAATGAACTATGATATTCCTATCTGCAAGGCTTGTAGGAGTTCATTATATAGAGTTGTTGCTTCAGCAATGAGTGGCAAGGCTTGTCCTAATTTGTAGGCCACAACTTTTATGTTATGACTCTTAGTATCCCGTAGAACTATGCCAGATGTTGCATGCAGAAAAAGTTGTGATCCACCAAAATTGAGTTTGATGAGGTGTGGTGGTGGAGGCTTCCATCTGACGTGTATGGTGTGAGGTGGTTTGCAACGAGTGTAGGTGGCAGTTTGGGCGTCAGTGGCATTATGCCATTGCCATTCTGAATATGTGTGCTTTGCTCTGTAATAAACACGTAGTAGGTTGAAAGTATCATTTTGGAAGATTATATTATTTCTCTCTTTCCTGAAACTCCATAGAAGGATAAAAAAATTGGCTTGAGTATTTCTTGGCCCTCCATGTAGGCCTTGAATAGAGGTTAAAATTTGGCTAGGGGTTATTGTAGGTCCAAGAAACCTAGATACGTAATGGTTTGTCTAGAAGTTTTACGCTACGTGGCAAGACAGAAAGAGGCGATGAATATTTTCGGGATAATGATGATAGGGAGAGCAATCTGCAGGCACGGGGAATGTTCAGGATAGTTAAGTTATCCCTAGTGGGTAGACCATTTTGTAAAACTTGCCAGATGAAAACTTTCATCTTAGGTTGGATGTCAAGTTGTCAAATCCACGCAAAAGGCCATATTGGATTTTCAAAGGAATCAAATAAATTATGCGCGTTCCATATGGCGGATTTGACAGAGAATTGTCCAGAAGATGTTAGGCCCCGACATGGGGTATCTTTATGAGGATTGGAAGAGAGAGGGATTCCTTCAATGACAGAGAACATATGGGGAGGCACTAGCGGAGCTAGTAGATCCATGTTCCAAGTCATGTAATGATGTATAACTTCATTAATTTTTACATTTACGTTGGTAACATCAGTAGAACGTAAATTAAGAAATTCAAGTAGGCTCTTGTTTGGGCACCAGTTGTCTAGCCAAAAGTAAATTTCAGTTCTTGAGCCAATTTTCCATCTAATACCACGGCAAATTAGGTCACGAGTCTACATAATTGTTTTCCATGCAGTTAAATTTGAGGGTTTTTGGGAGTTTCAAAAAGGATGATGTTTTCAAATATTTTATTTGGAGGATAGATGCCCAGTGGTTATGTGGGTTAGAAAGAATTTTTCGTCTGAGTTTAGTCAGCAGTCCTTGGTTCATTTGCTTAGTTTTCTGGAGTCTCAACCCTCCCATTACTTCTGGGCGACAAATTTTGTCCCAGGCAATGATCGGTATTGCGATAGAAGTTGATTAGTTTTTCCAGAAAAAATTCCGGTTAATAGTGTTTAATTATGTGAGATGGAGTTCGGAAGTTTGTTGGTTGCCATTGTGTAGGCAAGAATAGATTCTAGATTACCAAGATTTCGACCAGCCTTCGAGAGGAAAGAGTTAGGCCGAGAGTTCAAGTGTTTGTCTGTGCAGGTAATTAAAGAATTAAGATCGTGACTTGAGCATTTATGGGTAGAAAAATTGATTCCCAAGTACCGCCCTTAAGAATGGCAAGGTCTCATGTTGAGTTGGCTTGCTATAAGCTGCTTTCAATGGTTTGACGTCGCTTTTGAAAAAGTTATTGCCGATTTATTATAATTGATTAACTGACCCGATATTTTACATAAGCTATCTAGTAGCCCTTTGAGTTTTTGACTGGTCGAGGAGGTGGTTTGCAGAAGAGGAGGCAATCATCATCGAAGAAAAGGCCTAGAATTTTTTGAGTCCTACGAAATTTTTTTATCCCAATGCCAAACTTCTTGTCTTGAGATGCAAAGGCTAGTTGTCTTGCAAGAACTTCCATACAAATTATGATTAGGAAACGTGAAAGCGGGTCACCTTGCCTGAGACCTCGAGATGGCGTAAAAATGTCAAGGATGAAATTATGGCGGGTCACCTTGCCTGAGACCTCGTGATTAGGAGACTGTGGTGACGCGGAATCATATCCAAATTATCCAAGTAGGATGATATCCTAGAAGTGATATTGATTTTAGAAGGAAATCTCATTTGATTCAATCATAGGCTTTTTCCATTTATAGTTTTAGTGCAAACCAACCAATTTTACTTTTTGGTTTGTGGAAGGTATTGAGCACTTCTTGGGCAATAAGGATATTATCGTGTGTTCATCGATTTTGGACAAAAGCACTTTGGAATGGATTGATAATTTTACTGAGGATTGGGCATAGTCGACTAATTAGAATTTTGGCAACAATTTTGTATAGCGTAGAGCATAAGCTTATTGGGCGAAATTGAGCTCGCCTTTCTGGACTAGCAATTTTAGGGAACATGTAGAGAAGGGTGTGATTAATGCTTCCAAGAAAATGGTTGTCTAGAGAAGAAATTTCTTACAGTTAGTAGAGTTCTTTCTTAAAGATCGGCCAATAGGCCTTGAAATTTTTTGAACCAAAACCATATGGGACTTTTCGAAGGGTTTATGTCAAAGAGTATGTTATAAATTCCCTGATCCGAGACCTTAACGATGAGGCTGTTATAATCAGACTCTGAAATGCAATTTGCTACGCACGGAATGACGAGATTTCGAGCATGAGCAAAATCATACGTGAGCCGGGTGCGAAATTCATGTGTGAAAATTGTCAGTAATTCAGATGGTTCATCAACCTTTTGGTCCATATCGTTTCGTATTCGAAAAAAGGTTTGTTTCTTTTGTCGGTCGGTAATCTTAGCATGGAAATTTTATGTGTTTCGATCGCCTTTTACAAGCCAATTTTTACGGGCAATTATGCTGAGTAGATTGGGAAGATTGTGTGCTTGCATGCAGGTGAGATGAGAAATTGAACGCTTCTTCACCAGAGAAATACTCACTTTCAGTACTTGATGAATCAAGTTCAGAGATATCATTTGGATGGGTTGACCATAGTTGTCAAAATGACAACGAACGGGTGGTTCCTCAGGTTCATCGCGTAGCAGAATTACGGAAATGAAAACGACATGGGAGTCCTTCTATAAGATTAATATAGAAAGGGAAAATTTAGTGGACCATAGAAGACTCTTAGTCCATTTTGTTCCATAGTAGTGGCGCGCATAAGAAGCCGTGTATTAGCTTCGAAGATCGACCAATGACACCACCGAGTATAATGCCCAACACATCCACATCGTTTAAAAAATGAAAAGCACCCTCATATCGAAAGTATATCCAAACCACCTGGTCATTACTAAATGGAAGAAAACACCCAAGAATGAGGGGTTAGGAAAGTTCTATGAACTTGCATGATTTTAATTCAGGTTGAGAAGGAAGATCATCTCCTTAGTGGTCAATGGATTCAACGTAACCGACATGTGATAGGGTTTGGCGTGCCTAATCAGTTAAAAGATGCCTGGACTAGTGCATGTAACTAATATAGAGACTTGATTAGTCCATTGGGTTTTGATTAGACCCTAGACCAGTTGATGGTAGTGGGTGAGGACCGAAAAAGATGCCAATGACAGCGGAGTTCCAGTTTATATCTCTTGCAAAGCGTAAATTTGAGGGTCCAGTCAATTAAGGCGCCCACACGAAAATTATTATTGTTTAGATCTAGAGCGTTCATAGTCGGATTGTAGGAGAGAGAGTAATAGATGAGAGGATGAGTATAAATTGATAAGAACTAAGATACTTAATTTTATTCATGGTGAAGGAATATAGTAGATGAAGTGGGAAGAACGGAGAGAAGTAGAGTGAAAGAACTCGAGTATGTTGAGAGTAAATGCAGCAAATTAAATTTTTTATGCTTTTAAGGATTTTGTTAGTATTTCTTTAGTATTCATTTGTTGCTTGGCTTTGGGTTTTATCTTCTTTGGTTTTTGTTTTCTTGATGTGGTGAATGTAAGGTAGAGGTACTTTGCAATGTTGAGGTATTTTTGTGTGTTCAGGAACTGTTTTAGAGTTGGCATCTTATTGGTGTGTGTTGATATGATCCTCTCATCGAAAGTGGTGTGGCTTAGTATATAGCTAGGGATGATAGATGGGTAAAATTTGATAGGTTCGTATCATATCCGTTATAATTTGAGAAGGGATGAATTTATGTTTGGTTGGTGGTGGATAGTTGATGAAATGAGTAATGAGTAACTGGTTGGGTATAAGGGCATTAGTCATCCCGTAGCCCCCCACCCTGTCCCATATCCACCCGCTCTCCCTATTAGGGATGGCAACGGTTGGGATTTGGGTCGTGTGAGGCATCCCCGCTTCCATCACCCGATTATACCAACTCTCATCCATCCATCCGTCACTCGGTAAGACCATCACCCATATTCCATCCATCCACCACCCGCTGGTGAATCGGGTGGATAGGGTGATCATCCATTTAAGATAATTAAACGAGAAAAGTTAGATCAAACTTGCAAAATCACAATTTATATATAAACTTCATGTTAAATTGAGATAAGTTAAGTTTATGAAAACATGTCGACAAAAAAACATGTCGATAATAATAAAAAGAGAAATAAATTATACTAATGTAAATAAAATGATAGATATTTAAGAAAATGTAATAAATGGATGATGAAGCGGGTGATAGATGAAACTTTCTCACCCTAATCCATCCATCACCCATCACTCGTTCACCCGTCACCCGTCCATCATCCATTTAACTCGGTTTTTCACCCTTTTTGTTTTTCGGGTGGAGCAGGTGATGGATCATCTGCTGGATGTTGCCATCTCTACTCCCAATAGCCACCCTGTAAATTATTCTTATTTTCTACCCAAATATAAATTAACTCATGCCTATCACTCAAATGATATATTGGTCTATCAATTAAGTGTATTTCACAAGTAATTATTCCTCAAAATCGTCATCAGCTAGCCAAGTTCCTTTTAGGGACATGTGCGGGTATAGAGTGCGTATGTGTTAGGGTCCGTTTGGTAGGGTGTAAAATGTTTTCCTTGAAAACTGTTTTCTCATTTTACGTTGTTTGGTTTGGAGTAAAACATTAAAATGTAAAACTTGGGGTGGAAAACCATTTTTCACCTTATTGAAAACATTTTCCCTCAAAATTGGGAGGAAAACATTTTCCATCACAAGTGGAAGGAAAACATTTTCCCTCACAATGGTAAGTAATTGATTTTCAGTTCAACCAAACAATGAAAAATGCTTAAAATGGAAAATAATTTTACATGCAACCAAACAACGGAAAACCTTCATAAAAATAAATTTTCCAATGTAAAATGTTTTCCATGGAAAACCATTTTCATCCGAAAACGTTTTACTCCCTACCAAACGGAGCCTTAGTAACGGGTATGAAAAAAACAACAAGAACTATGAACAAATATCTCTTTTGAGTGTGTGAATCAATTTCCCCAAAAAATATTCCGACGCTACAAGTGAGCACAGGGTTCACTACTACAAAATGCGTAGTATCTCGGCGCACTCATCTCGGCGCATCAGACTTGCGTTGGGTGGAGTTTTCTCTATCTCGTGCTTTCTCGGCGCTTTTTCAAGTCGAGAGTGTTCTTGACACAATACATCACCTAGAATTGTGAATAATGCACCTGCTACACACGTGCGCTTCTCAACCGAGTGGGGATTTCAAAATTTGGGGAAAAAAGAGCGGTCTTATGTGACACAGTTACACTCAGTCACTCCCTCTCCCTCCCTCTCTCTCGGTCTGTCCTCCTTCTTCAGCCACCTTGAAATCTTTTTGTTACCTACACTCACAGTTACCTTTCAGATTTCTGCCAATTAAACAATTAGTGAGATGAACCACTTGATAAATCGAGTTCCTCATCAATTTTTTCAGGTATTGTTTTCTTCTCCACTTTCCAGACCTAAATTCTAGGGTTATTTTTTCCAGATTTCAAAGTTAATCTTTCCATATTCTTGTTGAGTAATTTGTAAAATTTTCATCACCTTTTAAATTAATCACTGTAATGACCAACGTGACAAACTTATTGATGCTCTTGACCTCTCAACTCAGCTTTTTTGAATCGAACGAGTCGTTTACATGAAGGTTGGTGCTTCACTTTGGGGATTAGAGTTCTTTCCATATTTTTAATTACTGTTCTTTTAGGTTTACTGCGTGCTAGTAATTTGTACGCTATTCATCTGTTCTCCTTAGCATTTCCTTTTCTCGTAGTTATTGAATTTTTGTTTATGTTATTTCTTGTTCTGTAAGTTGCTAAAGCTTCTCAATCATTCATTATTCTGATTCAACTTTTTGTATATATATATATATATATATATATATTAAAATTAATATTAAACATGGGAGTGAAAAATAATAGCTTATTACTAGCTTTATGCCAATCAAATTTGATAGGCAATGTCCTGTAATGAGAGTAAATGCAGAGTATTTTCAGACTTCCATAATTTTTGATTCAATAGATAGTGTTTTGTAGCTCTAACCAGTTCTTAGGGAAATGAATTTACATTCTTCCTCTATGTGGAGAAACCTATTATCTTGGCTTTTATGTGTTCTAATTCTATTTATGCATCTCCAACTTTTAATTACATAGTTGAAGGTTAACCAAGTTATTTCTGGGTTTTTCCAACTTGAAGATTACTAGTAGTTTGTATAGAAAATAAATACCCAAAAGCACCTTGCTAAGTAACAAATAAGCTAGTACCTAGAGTTATCTGTTGGTAGAAAAAAGAGCTGGAAATTTAATTCCTCGTTGTATATGATAGTAGGTGATTACTTTTGTGATCTTTCATGTCCTAAGTACATGTTGGATGCTGCCATACACTTGCCATTAACTTAATCATTTTCTTTCATCTTTTCCTTCATTATTTGGCTGGTTCACTCTTACAAACCGTCACAACAACTTGCTTATCCTAATTCACTTGAGTTAATAATTCTCCATTTCCTTTTCTGGGTTCATCTGATTTCATGCCAAGCTGTATCTTTTAGCAAATTGTAGTAAATAAATAATTGTTTTACTCCCGTCAAATAACAATAGTTTTATTTTACCATCTGATGAGATAAAGTGTAAGAAATTAATTCCTATTTGAACAAGTAATTTAATGGAATCAGTTGTTGAGCTATTAGCATTGCATCCATGTTGCCCTGAATCTAATACATTAGAAAGAGAATGAAACTATATGAACTTCACCGTCGAAATCGTTTGTTTCTTGTTCGTATGATTGTTTTAGTAGTTGATGGTAATTGACCCTGAAAAGAAAACCATATGTGAACATGTAATAATAAAGGTTGTATTCCTCACTCCTTTAATCTAGACGGCTGTTTGAGCCTTGAGCTCCAACAAATTCAGTGGTTACACTTCACCACTTGAGTATCACGAACACAAACTAAAATCCCTCCAAAAGGTGGAAAAGAACATGGATATCTTACTTAAGAAAATGCAAACAATGCTATTTTGTAAGCGAAGTTGAACATAAGAGGTCAGGTAATAATCTCACTCAGCAGAATGTGGTCGAATTCGCTAATATTCCTTTTCAGATTACAATGTTAAATGTAATCTTGGTAATTTAGTAGTGAAAAACTTAATGTTTAAGTTCTTTCATTCTCCCACGCCTTTCTTCTTCTCATAGAGCCAAGGTGGTAAATTTTTTGTGCCTCATGGCTAGAATAAGTTCCTTGGTTACGTAACAAATTTTCTTTTCATCATTCTCTTATTCTAGCTATGTTTACACTACAACAAAAAGGAGCTTTCGTGGCAATTATATTGGTCTTTCGCGGCGATTATTTATGCCGCGAAAATCTTCAGGATCAAATCATTATTCGTCACGAGATCCATTGTCTCTATAGCATATCGAAGCAATTTTCAAAATCGCTGGGGTAGGCCAAAATAATTGTCGTGAAAGGATTGAAGCTATACCAGCGATTGTTGTGAAGATTATAATCATCACTAATTCCCTATTTTGCTTTACAACCATTTAGCTTTAGCATCAATTGTAATCATCACTAGTTTCAATAGGCAGCGATTGTAATTGCCACTAAAGACAATGATTTATCATTACTAATTACTAATGTGTCAATTGAAATTGCCACAAAAAAGATAATTGTCATTTCTTTTGATTCTATTTCTATTGTGTCGACTACAATTGCCGAGACTACTAGGAAATGACTACTATTCTGGTATCGATTACAATTGCTTTAAGTGGTATGAATTATAGATAAATAATCCCAATCATATTGCCAATATGAAAATGTGCACAAGTATCAGACTTACCTGGCTAACAATTACAAGGACATCAAAGAGATAGTCTAGTATATGTCACTATATATATAATATAATAACTTCAAGTCAACAAAATTTACATTGATCTCCTTATATCAAAAAGGAGTCTAATATCTCCATAGTCATATAAGCAGTTACGTACAAACCAAATGTTACTTATGAACAGAAAAAATATCTTCCTAATAGCTTCATATCTTCACCAAAAAGCTGCTACTCTGAACTGCTACTTCCAACCCTATAGTTGTACTTGTCGAAAATCAAAGACAAAAAAGCTAAACTTTATGTTATGCCTATTAAAAGAGCATTTAATTCGCTTTACAAAACCATACTATACCTAGATGCCAGCAAAGTCCAATCGTAAGACTCAATTATAGCTTCCCCATCCTTGAGTCAAATGATCATCATCCTATAAATTAAATCCGTAACTTATTAATACTAGGTAATAAATATATAAGATTAATATAAATTATTCAACGAAACAATAACATTCGGAAGGATCGTCCCAACCCCCATCCACATGATGAACCAAATAGGTGAAGAAAGAAATGCACGTTGAAATTTGTTCAAAGAAACACAATCACACAATCATATCTAATGGAAGAATGGAGAATATATCAAAGAGTTAGAGCTTAATCATTCTAAAACATTCTAAGCTGGTATACTCAAGATGATTTGAGATGGAAAAGAAGAAAAAAGGTGTTTGTTTTGTGTGAAAATATGGATTTTCCTACTTATTGCTTTCTTGTTTCTTTGGCTGAAGAGAACAAACTTCAAATTCAATAACTACATTATAGGCTAAAACCCAAAACTTCTGAGTTTATTACCAACTTTCTTGAGGAATACATTCTGTTCAAAAGCTCCAACTTTGGAGGGCACTTTATTCTTCATGAAGTATCTTCCTATATACTAGTACTAAATTCGGTGAAAAATAAAAGAATAGAAAATAAAATCAGTTCTTCATGAAGTATGTTCCTATATACTAGTACTGAATTCGGCGAAAAACGGAAGAATCGAAAGTCAAACTCGAGTTCCAGAGTAAAGTTTTACTTACAAAATAAGATGGGAGATTGATGTTATGACTTTTCATGATTACGAAAGTATCACACAAAATTTTTCTTACAGCTTGGAACTAGATAACAAGAATGAGGAATAATGAAATGTAGATGTGGAACATTCTCTTACAAATAAAGCACTTCTAGTTAAGTATATGATGGCATCTAGGAGAGTAAGAATGTCTATGAGCTTAAAGTACATTATATTTGAACAATAGATGTATTCAGGAAAAAAGGCACTTCTAGTTAAGTATATGATGGCATCTGGAAAAGTAATAAATGTCCATAAGTCTATGACTCTTAAATACCCCTTGAGTCAACGGAAACAAGAAAGAAAATAAAGAAGTTCTCTACACATCATTCAACCAGAAACCGTACAAGTATATCTAGCCAAACTGCAATAAGACAGATGATTATTGTCATCAAAACAATCGAAAACACACACACGCAAGCACACAAAGACACTAACCAAATTCATATGAAAAGGGAAAGAAGTTGAATGAGTCAAACCAGCCAAACTGCAACAAATCAGAAATCTAAACAAACATATTACAGAAAGAAATTGGAAATAGGTGAATCTGATTACAAAAAAGAGACCTTCTAGTGAGGATCCATGGGAGGAAGAAAACGAGAAATGTGGGCACGTTCAGGAAATAGTTTCTGATTGAAGTCGCTAAAGCTAAATCAAGGCAAACCAAGAGAACAACCTCTGATTATGAGCCTTCAGATGCTGCCTTAATTGATTTGAGAGGGTACAACCTCTGATAAATCTATAAGACTCGTATTGTTTCCCTTAGCCTTATTTAGGCTTCTTTATTTTAGTTTGCACTACTGGCACATAGTTCGTTGGGGCAGTCATTTTTCTACTGACATCAGAAATGTGAATTACAGCCTTTTCATATGGAGCTTAAAAACAGATTAAGACTAGTAGAAGCAATCACATAAACATCAAAATATGAGTTCATAATATTAAACAACCAAACAAACGAAGATAGTAGGGGAAGAGATACATTAGAGCACATAAGTAGGAAATAACATACCTTGTTTTTTCGTTATCCAAATATGTAAGAAGATCGAACCATTGATCATTAGGCACACGAGCTGGCCTATTATTCACTAAATAGTTCCGGTTATACTTGTAGGGCTCATAATATTCAACTTTGAGTTCGCCTCTAAACTCATTCACTATTTTTCCTAGAGATTGAAGAATAAATTTTTCGCCTCTATGTGGAAAACGTAAGCAAAGACAAGTAAAGTTTCCTTGAGACAACTAAATATCAAACTTGGTCACAACAAGGTGATCGAAATATATTAACATACCTTGATTTCGTTCCTGCATAAGGTTTTGTATTCCTTTGGTACCATTCTCCAATCAGAATATCCTTGTGGTGCCAGCTCCGAATTCCTTCCTATGGTCCCTAAAAAACTAGCTAAAAGACCAGCTTCTTCAACGATAGGTTGTCCATAACAGTTTAGTATACGACAACTTTCTCATCTAGTAATTGATTCCAAAATCTGCAAGAATAGTTGGTCCTTACGCCAATTTGTTAAATAAGTAACTATTAGTATAGGAAATACATTGAAAATAGTAGACAAACATGAGCATCTATATAGGTTTCATAAAGCTACTAACTTAGTTCAATACCAAGTGCTTCTATTGCTTCTTGTGCAGAATCAGAATCCATATTAACTTGCATCGAACCATCAATCTCATTTTTGACACAAGAAGACGAACCAGTCACGGACATGCTTACCTTCATTAAACGTCTTCTTTTTGCATCTGAAAGGCACTCCCACTCTAACAAAACACAAAATAACACTCAGTAACTTTTGATGATTGATGTGTCAATAAATTCACGTAAAAGTACATTCAATTATTCTAAACACAAAGCTATACAATTTAAAACTATGCCAAACATAATTTAAATAGTATCTTAGGCACTAAAAGTTAACCAAATGCATATATATAGCAATATAAATTTGATTCAACACATGAAAATATATAATATAAAACAGAATACTCAAAAGTATCAAAACATTGCTCCTCATACGTATCCCTAAGACTCTACTCAAACATCTATGCTTTGTACATCTCTTGTCATCCATGTCAATTCGTTGATATTAATATCACAATTTTGTTCCACTAAACTCGATCCGCAACTTTCACTCTCCATGAGAGAATCTGGTTCTGCATTCTCATCACCCATATCAACCATAAAACAATAACATAATTGCTTTGGAAAAGTAACTCCCTTTCTGAACAAGCAGGTCTTCTATATAATTTCAATGTAAGCTTACAACAGCAGTACAAACCAGATTATTAAACACTAACAATTATGTAGACTAACCTACAAAAGAGTCAACTTCTACTACATTATCATTATAAACACTAATACCAAGTACCAACCCTTTCACAAAGTCAAATACAATTTTCCCAGGATCAAAACCAACTAGACAATGATAAAAACTGAACTGTAAAATATCATACAACATGTAGATAAAAATTCCAAAACATATGAACAGTAAACCATGAACATCACTAATTCAAAATGAAATCCCTAATTCAAAATTAAATCAACAATGAACAATCTCACAGTTCAATCAACATTCAACAATCACTAATTTGCAATTAATAATTAAAAAAAGAACTTACCTCACTGCACTGCCTCAGTTAGACTCAATGCTTTTGCATCACAAACTGATTGCAATACGCACAATACTCACTACACTGGAAGGACAAAGAACCAATGAGACAAAGAACCAATAAAATTAACGACAAAATTGCAATCAAATCCGAGAGCGAGAGGACCTTGGAAGGATCAATTTATACTAGCTTTGGCACCGAGTAATGGTGGTGATTCTCAGTCAGTGTCGTGCTCGCTGAGTCGACTCAATCTCCGACGATATGTAATGAACAATTCACTCGAACTTCGCTCGTGGGATACATATGAATTCACTGGACAAAATTTGAAGATATTTGGTTAGGTCAATTCAATTCTATGAATTGAAAGTGGTAAATAATGAAATAGGATGAAAATTTGAAACTGAAAATTGGAGTGGCGGTGGATTGAAAGTGATGAATTATTGAAGTGGCGCTATATTGAATGTTTTTTAGCAAAAACTTTGTAGAGTATGCCGCTTAAAAGCATAAGGGTTTAGTATTTTATGTTTTCGCATTGATTTTGTCAGAGGCTTTCGTATCAATTTAAAATACCTACGGTAGATTTAGTTATTTAAGCTTTTTTTTATTTATTGTAGCAAATTGTTAATTGAGGCAAAAAAATTGCCACTAAAGCCTGTAATTGTTGTAGTGTTATGGGTGTATTTTGCCTCGTCAGGTAGCTACAGGTTATGCAGAATAAAGATCTTGATGAACCAGTGAAAAAAGGAGTTGACATGCTTCTAATGTAGCTGTACATGTCCTGGATTGCACTGAAGAGATGGAGAAGCTTGCATCTACATTGTATAGTTGTGTTGTAGTACGTATTCTTTTTTATTCTAAGTGGGGTGAACTGATTTGTGCACCTTTTATTCTAATCAGCGCCTAATCTATATTGTGAAAGCATCAGATGCCTAGTCTAAGAAAGAACATTTGGCCCAGCCAGCAAAATGGAAGCGCTTGCTTGGGAAGGTTGTGTGGAGTTGCTTACTCATTTTATTCTTCCTTGTGTGCAAGTAAATTTACTTTTTCTTACTTTCAGGTTGCCGAACCTTCTGTCCAGTTGCTTACTGTTGTTGAAAAACCTTGTTTTCCTTCCCATCTTAGCCTATTTTTTCTTGTTTATTTCTTGGAGTAGGACAAGTTGGAACAACAGATTAAATCTTCTGTGCATCTTTCATTCTACTCGTTTTCAAATAGGGAACAAGAGTTAAAGCAAGAACTTAAAAATGCTCCTGAAGAACTAAGAAGAACCTCTAACACGAAGTGGTTTTTTGAACCAGATTTGAGCAAGTCAGAATATGTAATTGTGTTGGATCAACAGTTGATCCAGGCATCGGCCTAAAGAGCCAACTAGAATTCCTGAGTCCGTTGGAGGGCCACCTGTGGCATCAGCGTCTAAAGGCAAATTTCAAGATGTTATATTCCTGGACAATGATTTCAATGATGGCAAACCAACTGATAATTTAGCTCGAGATCGAAGTCATATGAACACAAATGATCATCAAAGTGTTTCTGAATCAGAGGTAGTGGTATTGGATGAGGATGAGGATGAGGAAGAGGGTAATGAACCAAAATCTCTTTTACTCATCTACTGTGTGGTATTGGTATAAAGTTACCCTATCTTCCAAAGTGAAAGTCCTTCAGGTATTGCTCGAGTCTCTTACGCAAAGCATTACCGGTATCTTAGTTTTCTTTTTCGTTTTGAGATTTTTATTGAAATGCATACTTGTGATATTTAGAGATTCATTTAGAGAGGTTTAATTGATGCGACAATTGCTGGTTGCTCATATCTGATTTTATGGTTGCTGCAGTCTCCATGTGAACTATGTTTTAGTTCTTTTTCTCAACACAGAAGGGTCATTGTAAACCTTAGAGTTAGAGTACCATTGAATTTATATAGTTTCATTAAATCATTCCTCTCCTATTTCACATTTTAGCTATTAAAGTTGCAGAAGATGCCTTTTCCTTTAATTTGTGTGGTAGGAGTATTTGTGACGGCCTGTGTCTTGTCGGCTCCAACTGGCTACAGGTTCTCTTTTGAACTGCTACAGCCACGCATTGTGTTGCCCGTTAGTCGCAAGGTGGTTTAGTGCGGTGCTGCCTCTTTTCCGCGTTCTGCTTGCAGCTACTTTTCCTCTGTTTTTTTGTCGTTCTGTCGCTGCCCTTTGTATTTGTTGTTGTTCTGGTATGTTGTATGACAAGTGCATCTCATTCCCTTCACTTTGATTATTGTAAGATTTATAAAGGTTGGGTTCTTTGTTTTACCTTAGAGAAGGATTTTCTGTGCCGAGAGCTTACGGAAATAGTGCCGAGAAAACCCGCTTTTTGTAGTAGAGAATTGAATTAATAAACAGTAGTTCAAATTACGGATAACAAATGTCAAGGTTTGATTACAGACCACATATTATGCAACAACATTTTGCGGAAATATGTACAATTTCATCATCCTTCTTGCTCCGGAAATATTTTTTTATCTATCGGTCCTGAACTATTAATGTTTTATTTTCCTATCTGCAGATTAGATTAGTATGATATTGAAAAATTTTCAAGTAATCTTAGAATAAAGCGAAGAATGACAACAAGGAGCTCGAAGCATTACGTTCTTGCGGCTTGGAATTTGCTAAATTTAAGTGATAAACATAGATGTTAGTAATATAACTCTATGTATAAAGATTTTCATATACTTCATTTCTCTTTTTCTGTAATCTTAATTATAACACTAAGATTGTAGTACTTTTGTTATCATTATTCATAGTAAATAAGATTGTTTTGTTAGTCTTTTGCCTTAACTTTATATTATTTGATGTTCATTTGCGACAATGAAATGCATTTATAAAACAAGACGAATAGAGAGGAAAAATAAATAAAAAAATGAGAGAAAAGATCTCTTAGTAGCGGTAACATTTTCAGCACACAAAAGTACCAAGAAGCTCGACACTTAAAAATGTCGAGGGTTAGTTGAGGCGCACAATAGCGTCGAGAAGCTCGGCGCTTTCAAGTGCTGAGAGGTTGGTGGAGGCACACAAAAGCGCCGAGATTCTCGGCGCTTTTAAGCGCCTAGGGTAAGAGGAGGCACACAAAAGCGCCGAGTATTTCTCGACGGCCAAAATCTCGGCGCTCCCTGAAAGCGCCGAGAAATAAATTATCGGCGCTTTACTGCGTCGAGAAATGACGCGTTTTGTAGTAGTGGTTGTACAAAATTCACCTTCAAGATACAAAGAAGAGCGACAACAGTGACGTTAACTATGAATATTGTTCAATGAGCACAAAGCGTTTTTGTAGAATTGTGATGATGAGAGACCCTAAGAGCAAGAGAGAGTGCAAAAGGTCACAACGAGTTTTCTAAGATTATTCTTCATCACACGAGAGACTTCTCATTATTAATAATGTTGTTGCAAACTAGGAAACAAACGATAACCACTTAGAGCATAAAAATCGTCGAATAAAGGCACGCGAGCATTGAATAACATGAATTGGTCGCAAGCGGCAAAAAAGGTCGCAAGCAGCGACACAAGTCGCAACTGGCGATGCACCACATTGCGAGGGAGACCCATGTCGTGAGCTGTTACCCAACTTGTTTGCGGGGTGCGATCTTCCTCGTGGTCCGCGAGCCACCCCTCCTTCCTTCTCTGTTTTCTTGGTTTTTTTCTAACAATTTTTGTTTTTTAAGTTATGACACCTTAATAAAAAAACTTAAAATATTATTACATGAAATTGATCTACCTTATACTCCAAATGTCCAATATTCGTCTCCTATTTAGGATATTTTAATTTAAAAAGATTAATTACACTTTACATCGTCATAACAAAATAATCTCATGCATAAATGAAAGTGTACAAAGACTTGAACTTCCACCAAGTACAATACACATTTCAAGAATTTGTATCCATAACTGATATTGATAACGATTAAACCATATTTCTATACATAGCTTAAAACTTGAAGATACTATGCGCACAAGACTAACTATTTGAACGATCATTATTAAATTCACACTACAAGGCCATGTGTCATGTGTCCTTATCTATTCATAAGTATATCAAAGCTATGCTCCATTAGCTATAAGAGCGGCTAAACCTCACACTTATATAGGAAGATTTCGCAAAATAAACATGCTATTGTGATAAAGCATAAACAAGAGACCTATCAAGATATACAGCCACTTTGAGACATCACAACAATAAGGAACTTTACCTTGGATGATTACATAAATTCTGCAATCATAAAAAAGGAAAGTAATTTTATTGAATTCAAGACCGAACGTCTTATTGGGTGTTAACTTAAGAATTCGTCATTTGTGACTATCGAGGGGCTCCAATCTTAAACCGATTACCATCCTTTTTACCATATCTCTAGCCAAGGTATCAGTAAAACAATATGGTAGATTATAAGTAGTCCGTACATAGTCAAAGTGATAACACTATCTTTGATATGTAATTGGATGTAGCTATGATGCAGACTAACAAACAAAAAGACACAAAATGTACTTTCTCTTTATTGTATGAACAAGCTTTTGACCTAAATATAAATGCTTCATACCATGGAAGACAAAAAGACAACACATTTACCTAGTCAATTTTTATGAACAAACATCTATGTAGGATGAACATGAATTCAGGATACATGAACATGCATCATTGAATGGATTTGTCCGAAAATGAACAATCTATGCACATAAATGTACATCCTTTAAACAAGGGAAGACAAAAAGAAAGTTAATGTATTTACTATTCAGGTATGTTGTCCATGCTCATTGTGTAGTTCAATTCCAAGATCTGAGGGTCCACAATTGTTTCAATTGTTGCTTCTTTTCTATGCCGCCTATTGAAATGAATAAAGTTTGAGGGTGGGACTTTTTCATCATCAATGCTTCTAAACAACACAAAAATTTAGGGTTAGAGAATGTACATATTAATTTGTAATTCAACCAAGGAACTTTATTATTTTTGTATCCATTCAATTATACCTCACTGTGATCTTTGGGCTTGCTTTAGGTTGCTTATCCATTTGTTCTTCTTCGTCTTCTTTCGGGTTATTAAAATACGGTTTTTTTTTAAGTTTTCTTGACGATGAAGATGATGGAACAGAAAATTTTGATTAAAAGTCCAGAATTTCGAAGGAAAAGTGGGTGGAAAAATGGAGGCAAAGGGGATGAAGATGAAGAAGATGAAGGGAGTTTTCACTGGAAAAAAAATAGAGAAAGCGAGAGTTGCAGTTGAGAGAGGAAAGCAAGAGAGAAAAGTTATGGGAAAACGTGTAATGAAAAAAGGCGATTAACAATGGTTTTGATGTTTTTATTTTTCAGGTGAAGGAAGAGTAGAATAATAGTACTGATGGTTTCAGAGCTCCGAGTACTCAACAATGGCGCCATCATCATCGAAGACGATAAAATCATCGCAATCGCCAAATCCAACAACATTATCAACAACTATGGTCTTTCCTTCGTCTCTCTCCACAATTTTCCGGCTGAATACTTTGATAAACGGACAACGCTGCGCACAGTATATGGACACGAATTTCAAAATACCCGGCTTATTAATACCCGTTTTGTAGGGATTCTAGAAATTCGTGTCCATGTAGGGTGCATAATAATGTGCATTTTTCGAAAAACTTCATTTTCGGCCAAAAAAGTCGATAAAATCGCTTTGAAATACGTGCCTTGTAATCCAGCTTATTGGTACCCGATTTATAGGATTCTCGAAATTCGTTCCCATAAAGGGTGCATAGCATTGTCCGTCTTTCGAAAAATGTCATATTCGTCTCGAAAAGGTTGCCTTGAATTGTGTGCCCGGAAATTCGGCTTATAGGCACCTGTTTTGTATGGATCTTCGAAATTCATGCCCATAAAGGGTGCATATCGTTGTCTGTTTTTCGAAAAAAGTCGTTTATGTTCGAAATAGTCGTCACGAAGTATGTGCCAAAAATCCCGCTTGTAAGTACCCAGTTTGTAGGAATTATCAAAATTCGTGTCTATTAAGGGTGCCTAGCTGTGTCTGTTTTTAAAAAAAAACGACGTCTTTGGCCCGAAATAGTCGCCTTAAAGTTCTTACCTGAAAACACGGCTTATTGATACTTGTTTTTTAGGAATTCTCGAATTCGGAGTCCTTAAAGGGTGAATGATCGTGTTTGTCTTTCGAAAAGACGTTGTCTTCATTCTGAAAAAACTGAAATAGTCACCTTGAAATGGGTGCCTGAAAACCATCAAAACAATTATATGCAAAATCTCACTTTGACCTTCTGTTTCAGGTTACTAAGTCACAAGGATCTACAAAATCAAACATAATTGATAGTTGATATATACCAACAATAATCAATAGGTGAGCCCTTTAAAAGAAGGTCGACCTTAGTTCGTACTTTTAATATCAATTTTCCTTCTTTAAAAGATATGGCTGTCGTTGCCATAATGCCATCGGAGCCCTAAATCAGCTCAGTATTAGGAAAAATAAATTCAATAAAAGACTTGAATGTGTTAGAAGTTCCTACTTATATATTATAGTACCAATGGAAAAACTAGAGTTTAAATAGAGCAAATTGGATGGATCCCTTGCCTATAATCTGTTATGTAATCATGTTGAAATTGGAACAATGATCTGAGTCACAAAATGGTGAAACTCACCGCTCACTTTAATTTCCTCTTTTTACTACTTCGCCCTCCTTTCTTTTCCTTGGCTTCCAGTTGGCCATGTGTGTTGTTTCCTATCAGCTGAAATGTCGTCTTCTACAGATTATCAAAAGCAAGCTTGTGACTCTTGTTGCTGACCAGCTTCATCACCGCTAGGAAACCACCACCACAACCATTACAGAACCAGCATCCGAATTGCAAGCTGAAAGCAAAGTAGCATTTGACTCTTGAGAACTACCTTGCTTTCCTTCACTCTCGCGATCATGGCCATTTTACCGTCGATCATCTCAATATTGGGGCTCTTCTCTCTCTCTCGTTTTCTGTTGCGTTGTTTGGAGTTTGCTGTGTGACATGAAGCGTCTTTGCAAATTGTTCGCTAATTTGTACAAATGTTGACATATACTTACTCCGTTTCTAAATAAGTGACACATTTGAATAGTGTTTATTATTCACAGTTTAGACTTTAATTAGCTTTTGTGATTTAAATTTTTAAAAAAAAACATAGTCATGTGGGATCTTATTAGATTCGTCTCAATGTGAATTTTTTTAATATCAAATTTTTATAATTTTTACTTATTGATAATTGGAGATATTAATGGTTAAAATAATGCATTGGCAAGCGTGAAAACAAGAAGTGTGTCACTTATTTAGAGACGGAGGAAGTATTAAACTACTTTCGCTATTAGTAAGTACTCCTTTAGTTTGACCTAATGAGCTTTATTTACGTTGAGTTAACCCGGCGGGCCATTTTGTTTCATATGTGAATTCAAACTTCAACGTCAATTTTGGTATCCTTTGATAAATACACCTAATATTATTGAACATCAAATGTGTGACACTATCTTGTTGTATGTTGTTTAGACATTGACTTTTTTAGTTTAAGTTGTTATGTTGTTGAAGGTATGAATTTGATCTTATAAGCTATTAAGTTGTTCATATAGGGAGTGTTTGGTATGTGGGAGTATAGGGTGGGAATGGGAATATTAATCCCTTGTGACCTCAAAGTCCTTTGTTTGTTTAGGGGGAATAGGTTTAGTTAGTGGGAATGAGAATGATAATATTTAGGCTCTATTCCCACCCATTTATTACCGGGGGAGCATGTAATAGATTGGGGAATTCTCTTGTTCCAACAAAATGACAATAATAGCCTCAACAATTGCCTATGAGGTAGAGTTCAAAAAAGGATATATGAGTAGTTTTCAATTTTATTTCCAATACTACTCTATCTACCAAATGTTTATTCCCAATACCATACCAAAAAAGGGATGAGGAATATTTGGTGAATTCCCAAACTTTAATTCCCACTCCCAATCCCCATCCCTTAATCCCCGAATTCCCATTCCCATGTACCAAACACCCCGATAAGGTAATGAAATTTTCGCCTTAAGCTATTTTATTGTTGATATAGGCTATTAAAGATTTTGATTTAACATGTTATGTTGTTAATATAATCTATTAAAGCTTTGGTTATAACCTACTAGCCAAATATGCACGCGATGTGTACTTCGTGTTAAGGATATGAGATAAACTACATTGTAATTTCTCCAATAAAGTGTATATATATTTTTCATACTTTTAAAAATAATCGTTAAGTTTTAATCATTTGTTTTTTTTAGAGGGTGTAATTGTAAACTTAAAATAGTAGATTGGAAAAAGTACGTGTTTTAAAAACAAAACGCCTAAATAACAAAAATCTTACAAAAGATTAATGGAAGATGCCATTAGCATCATCACTCGTGAGGAAAAAAATACATCATCCTTCTCCCTCTACCACTTTCTCACTCATCCTAAAATATTGTATCATGTTTATGATTAATTTGATCAAATGCACCTTCACTCATGAGCAATCAATTACTCATGTATTTGAAAATAAAAAATTTCCAAAGTATATAAAAGTATAGCGAAGTGGGTGTCTATTTATCTCAAGAAAATATAACAATTGATATTTTTTAAAATTATTTTTACTTTATTGATTTTTAGATATTTTAGTTTAAAGCTTTAACCATCTTTTGCTAAAAATATGATAGCTAAGTTTGGAATGAAACTTAATTACACTTAATGACTTCCTTGATTCATTTTTTTTTTTCATTTCTTAATTTTGGTGTCCACCCCCCTCCTTCTCTTATAGTATAGAGATTTAGTTCTTGTAATAAGCTATTGATGTTGTAGTTATAATTACTTTTTAAAAAAATATAGATAGAGAGTATTTAGGCATATTTATCAATAAATTACCCTTCATTTATTATAAATCTCTATACTAAAAGGGAAGCGGGAGAGGTGGACACCAAAAATAAGAAAATAAAAAAGATTTAAATAAATCAAGAAAGTTAAATGAATTAAGTTTTATTTCCAATTTTAGCCATATTTTAAACAAAAAATATTTAAAACTTCAAACTAAAATATCTGAAAATCTATAAAGTAAAAATAATTAAAAAATATATCAATGATTATATTTTCTTGAGATATATAAATCGACACTCACTTTGCTATATTTTTTTATATACTTTTAAATTTTTTTTCAAATACATTAGTAATTGATCTCTAAACTATAAGGAAAAAGGAAGGACACCAAAATTAAGAATAGAAAAAACAAACAAAATAAATCAAGGAAGTTTGTTGTAACATATCAAAAGAGGACACGTGGTCCAGTCAAAGACTGGCACGTAGCCCAATAAATTGGTGACACGTGGCTCATCCTCCCAATGACACTTGGCGGCATACAAAAGGATAGCTTGTGACCTCACCAAACTGAATAAAGAGGCCCAATTATTCCCTAAAGGAAGGAATAGTCAGCGCAAATTCCCATAAGAGGAAGAGAATGATTGGTTAAAAGGCTCAAGGCAATGAAACTATGACAAGTGTCGCCCTCTCATTGCCCAACCAATCACATCCCTCTATTTTAGGGTGCTCCTTTCTATACATAGACACTATAAATAGCTCCTCGAAATCAGGTAAAAGGGGGATCTCACCTACTCTCTTAAACTTACTCTGTTAAAATTCATACTCAGATTTTATCTCTGTAGAATACTAACTTAAGCATCGGAGAGGGAATCAAACCCAAACCTCCGGTTTCGTTTTCCCCTTTTTGAAGGTTCGGAAACGAAGCTACATCTCTACACAAGCCTCCCAAATTCATCAACCCTACACCTGTCCATCATCCGGACAAACCACGTTTACGAAAAGTTCATAGAAAACATTTGGCGCCGTCTGTTGGGAGGCGTGGAGATGACAGATTGCAACTCGTCCAACCGAGGACAAAGATTGAGTCCTTATGTACAAGTCAATGACACGGTCGATGATGAACGTCCACCCAGAGGACAAGACGGACCGCGACAAAATGATCCAGTCGGGGCAGTTTTAGAGCCCAATCCTACTCTTCCGGTCACGGCGGCTCATTTGGAAAATGCACTATTCAAGCCAAAATGGCCCAAGTCGTCTAGGAGCAGATTAAGAGCAATATGCTGTTCTTCAGGGTAGGCCCTCAGCCTGATTTTAGGCCTACACCTAGAAGAGGAGCTTCTCAGGAGAATGTAGCTGGACCAAGCGGGGTTAGACGACCAGAGGAAGCCCGAAGGTTGTCTAAGGGAAGGCAGCCTGCTCGTAATGAGCAACCTCGTCGTTTAGACTGGAATCTAGTGGTCACCAACCCGGTGAACAGGCCAGTGGACGGTCGTCGGATGGAAACTGACGCTCGAGAGTACTTGCAAGCAAAGAGGGTAGCGGCCTAACAAAGGTCGTCTACTAGATCAACGCCTTAGTTGCAGGACCCCACCCTGAGAATCCGGAGTCACACTATGGAGCAAGGAAGGACCCCATCCATCTATGAGCCTCGTCAGGAGCGGACGGTGGTTCAGCCCAATGTCTACCGAAGAACCTCTCAGCAGAATGTTTATAGGCGAGGGTCTCAGGAGGTCAGTTTGTCAAATCCAGTTCTCAGGGAATGCAGAAGAGATACAGTACCAGTTGATGCACGTTTCAGGGAGCTCCGCATAGATTGGCCGACGCCTTTCTCAGCCAGAATAATGCAAGCCCCTCCGTGTCCTAAGGTTAAGCTACCCACCATTGATCCGTTCGATTGCACAACCGATCCAGATGATCATCTTTCAGCATACAAACATCAGATGTACGTCCAGGCTGTAGACAATGCTACAGTGTGTAAGAACTTCCCAGCTACCCTGAAAAGGGTTTCTCAGAAGTGTTTAACAATTTACCAGCAAATTCCATCAACAATTTTACTTAGTTGAGTTACTCATTTACTAGTCACTTTGTAGCCAATTGGTAGGAACAGAAAACCAGTATTCATTTGGGGAAGATTGTCCAAGCCCCAAAAGAATCGTTGAGAAGTTTTCTGAAGAGATTTAACCTTGAAGCTCTCCAGATCCACGACTTGAATGCTGGTGTAGCATTTGATGCATTCATTCGAGGACTTCGTCCAGGAAGCTTTAAGTTCGACCTAGTCAAGAAAAAAGTAAGCACCTTGGCCGAAGCTCTAAGAGAAGCCGAAGCCTTCATACATGCGACAGAGGTGTGTGCTGAAGCTAAACACTCAGAGTCTAAGAAGCCCGAGGAGCCTATTCAAAAACCTAAGAACAATCATAAGAAGGTTGAGACCTGGGTAGTATCTTCAGGTACAACCCCGTCAAGAAGAGAGAAAAGAAAGGAAAGGGCTTTGTCAGCTGAGCCTATTGAGTTTAATAAGGATCAGTATTCTATCCTTATGGAAATCAAGGATCAGCATGAACTTTAAGCCCAAGCAGAGATGAAGACACCTTACAAGAATCGAGACAGAAGCAAGTATTGTCACTTCCACAAGGATTATGGGCATGAAACCAATTAGTGTAAACATTTGAAGAGAGCTTTGGAGCATCTTGCAAAGCAGGGAAAGATGAACCAGTATGTATCTCGGGAAGGTCGTTTTCAGAAGAAGGATTTTCGGCAAAGTAAGAAGAAAGAAAGTGACAGCACTGATGAAGATGTAGTTATATCCGGCGGATTTGCAGCCTAGGAACGAACTTTGATAGGACATAAGAATTATGTTAGAGAGCTCGGCCAGGTGTTGCTAACGGGAAAAACTAAGGTGGACTCGTTCCCCTTGGTGACGGTGAGTGAGGATGATCGTGGTAAGATCAGAACTCCTCATGATGACCCTCTCGTCGTAGAGATGAAGATAGCAAACTTGAAAGTACGAAGGATTCTTATAGACGCTGGCAGCTCGACTGACATTATTAGTGCTGATTGCTTGTTACGACTCAAATTTGATGAAAAAGACCTCCTTCTAGTCCATCATCCAATCATAGGATTTGGCGGAGGAATCATTCATCCAGTAGGGACGGTGTCGTTGCCCGTCAGAGTTGGAGAGAAAGATCGAAGTAGATACATGTTCATAAAATTTTTGATTGTCAAAGATCTGACTGCGTATAATGTAATTCTGGGACGTCCCACTCTCAACAACATTAAGCCAGTCATTGTCACTAATCTGATGTTGATGAAGTTTGAGTGCGACGATGGCCAGGTTAGTTCAATCTATGGAGACCAGCGGGCCGCCAGAGAGTGCTACCTTACTACCTTAAGGCCCTCGTCTTGGAAGTTGAATGAAGCTGAGCCCATGGATGTAGACGAGCCCAAAGAGGCTGGGGTAGAGAAAGTGGGAACGTCCAGGATGAAAGAAGAAAAATTTCAGACGTACGTTGCTTCCGTAAGGAAGCCGTCAGAGGATAAAGATGAACTGTATGTTACTTCCGAAAGGAAGACGGCAAGAGATTTGCCCAGTAAGAAAAGGAACTTCGCTCAGGTCAAGGAAGAACCAAGGTCTTCAGCCGAGGTGATGACGATTGCAAGTCTGACTCTCGATCGTCCTAAGCCTGCTGAAGCTCCCTTAAGCGTTGGTTTAGATGATTCTCATCCAGAAAGAACTTTGTAGATTGGAGCAGCTTTAAAGCCTGAGTTACAGGAAGCTATTATCTCATTATTGAAAGAGTATCAAGATGTTTTCACCTATGGGGCATATGAAATACCAGGGATTGACCCCGAGGTGGTTGTTCATCGACTGAACGCTGATCCGGCTAGGAAACCTATCAGGTAGAAAAAGAGGCATTTAGGACCCATCAGGAATCAAGATGTTGATGAAGAGGTCAGAAAAATGTTAGAGGCAGGATTTATCAAGGAAACCCATTATCCAAACTGGGTTGCAAATGTGGTGATGGTTCCTAAGCCAAACGGAACCTGGAGGATGTGTGTAAACTACACTGATTTGAACCAAGCTTGCCCTAAGGATAGCTTTCCTCTGCCCAAGCTAGATCGTCTAGTAGACTCAATGACTGGGCATGCATTGCTGAGCTTTATGGACGCTTATTGAGGGTTTCATCAGATTCCTATGCTGCCTGAGGATCAAGATAAGACCTCTTTTATTACTGAAAAGGGGTTGTATGGCTGGCTTATGATGCCTTTCGGTTTGAGGAATGCACCAGCAACTTTTCAGAGGCTTATCAACCAGATTTTTTCACCTCAGTTAGGTCGCAATTTTGAAGCTTACATTCATGATATGATCGTCAAGAGTCAAGAGGACAAGGATCATGTTGATAATCTGCGTGAAACTTTTGAAACCTTGAGCAAATATAAACTAAGGCTTAACCCAAAGAAGTGTGTTTTTGGGGTCTCGGCCGACAAGTTTCTGGGTTTTTTGGTAGATCAGCGTGGGATAGAGGCAAATCCTGAAAAGATTCAAGCTATACTTGATATGAAACTGATAAGAGGTTTTTAGCGTGTCGTTAAGGCACTAAGAACAGCTTAGCAAACACAATTTATAATCCTAACGAGCAACTACTAAGCACGTAATAATGGCAAGTCAAGGGTCGAACCACAAGGAAATCGGGATTGACTATAGTCCACTAAGTCCAAAACTACCTAAGTGAAGGGTTTTTGGGGGTTTAAGATTGAGTAAGTAACCGACTAATTGACTAGCTAATGAATACCGGCTAATAAACAAATAGGAGGATTAATATGAAAAGGAAGACACTAGAGTTCGGGCTACTCGTATGAACGTGGGCTAGACAACGATAATCGACGCTATGGTGATTCACAACGGAGTCAGTACAAGGTTAAGTTTCCCTCTAATATACTTGAGTCCTCTCTCGAATGGTCCTCAAGAGTAATCGATTAATCAACCAACCAAATCCTCTTTCGAATGGTCTTTGGTCTGTTGATTAATAAATTCATTAAGTTCGGAAAACCCCTAATTAAAGGATCCCCTTAATTCCTACCCAATCCCTTGGTCTATAAATCAAGTCGAAACATGGGAATGACAAAAGGGATTAGAGTTCGATTAAGAACAATAAAAACCCTAAGTGCCCTAGTATAAACGTGATCAAGATCTATCCTAGGGTGTCAAAACACCACATTCAATGCATAGACAAACAATTGAATCATAAAAGGCATAGATAATCTACATTAAGCCCTTAATTCATACTTTCGCCCAACCCCTAGATAATGAACTACTCACTAACCATGGATTCTAGGCAATTAAGATTAAATAAATTCAACATCATAAACTAAGCAATAAAATTAAAGGAAAGAGATAGAAGAGAAATTACTTGAATTAATTGATGAATTCGATCTTCAATAATGAAACAAAGGAGTAAACTAGTGTTTTAGAGAGTTTAGGGCTAAGAGAGAGTTAATTAGAAACTAAGTATGAAGTCGTGTCGAGTCTAAGCAAAAAAAACTAATTAAAAGTGTCATTAAACTATGACGGAGAAAACGGGGCAACACTCGAAGTCAGGTCACCACGGTCGTGGTGAAATCACCACGACCGTGGCCCCTGACTTTCATAGGATCAGTTTCCAATCTTCAACAGTCTGTTTTGCTCGCTACAGGTCCCCACGACCGTGGTGACCTGCTGGTCAGCGGACATCTCAACTTCGAACGATCATATCTCTCTCGTCTCTTATTGGAATTGGGCTCATGACCAGTCGTTGGAAAGCTATCGAAACGAGCTAACACCTCCCACCGGAATCACCTTAATCCAATTTATAGATCAAATGTTATGTCCATTTGAAGTTCAACAATCCACAACTAATCTTTCAATGATCATATATGACTTCAAAAACCTGTTAGTTAGTCTGAAAATCATCCAAAACAACTAAACGAGTAGTGAAGCAACCATTTAGCTCAAAGTAATCAAAACCATGTAATGCAAGACTAAAATGCTCTAAATCTATATGCATCGACACTAAAAATGCAGCATGGATAGGCACAATAAAGTATTTATCAGAAACCTCCAACAAAGATAATGGAAGTATAGCGGCTTACTGGCTTTCTAGCGGCTGTGGGACAATTTTTGTCCAAGTCAGGTGACAAGTGTCATCATTTCTTTGCAACTATAAAGAAGAAAGCAAAATTTCAATGGACCCCTGAAGCAGACGAGGCTTTACATGAAATCAAGAAACATTTACAGCAGCTCCCTCGTCTGATAAGTCCAGTGGTTGGAGAAAAGTTGTATGTCTATTTGGCTGTTTCTCCTGAAGTAGTCAATGCTGTGCTGTTAGCCGAGAGGTATGTTATACAAACCCCTGTATACTTTGTGAGTCAAGTACTCAAAGATGCTGAGAGCAGATATACTATAGTTGAGAAGTTTGGTCTGGCATTAGTGGTGGCTATCCGGAAGTTAAGGCCTTATTTCCTGGCTCATAGTATTGTCGTATATACTCACCAGCCGCTAAAGCAAGTTTTACAGAAGCTAAAAGCGGCTGGGAGGATGCTCAAATGGGCAAATGAACTAAAGATGTTCGACATTACTTTTGAGCCAAGGAAAGCGATTAAGGGGCAGGCTTTGACAGATTTTATAGCCGAACTAACCCGACCAGTACTTGATCCAGTGAAAGACCCTTCCGAGGGCAGTCAAATTTGGAAGCTGATGGTGGATGGCTCATCTACTGCCCAGGGTAGTGGGGCAGGCCTTGTATGTCAGTCACCTGAAGGTGATAGGTATGAATACGCCTTGCGGTTTAAATTCCCAGCCTCCAATAACAAAGCCGAATTTGAAGCCTTGTTGGCTGGAATTCGGATATGCCGAGCAGCTGGAGCTAGAGAATTGGAAGCAAGGTCAGACTCCCTTCTGGTATTCAGCCAGGTCAACGGGGACTATGAATGCAAGGAAGCCACAATGGCCAAGTATGTTCAGCTGGTGAAGGAAGAAACCAAGCAGCTAGACCGGTTCACCTTGGTACAAGTACCTAGGTCTAAGAATCATCAAGCTGATGCTCTATCAAAACTAGCTAGTTCAGCTTTAGTTGACGCTCCACGAACTGTATTTTAAGAGAAGAAGAGCATTGACCAGGAGGAAGTGATGTTTTTAAGTAGAGAAAACAATTGGATGGATCCCATACTTCATTACAAGAAGACCGGTCAGTTACCAGAAGATCCGACAGAGGCAAAATATGTTAAAGCTCGTGATAAGTGGTTCGAAATTTGGGATGAGACGTTGTATAAGAAATCATACGGTCGTCCGCTGATGAAGTGCATTACCAGAGAAGACGGCCTGGAGGTACTGAAGGAGTTACATGAGGGCTCTTGTGCATCACACATAGGTGGCCAGGCACTGGCTAAGAAGGCGCTCAGGACTGGTTATTTCTAGCCGACACTGAATGCGGACGCCATGGAATATGCAAAAAAATGTGACAGCTTCCAGAAGCATGGCCATCTCTTTAAGAGACCGTCGAACTTCCTGACCCCCTTGCCATTTGCTGAATGGGGAATGGACATTCTAGGTCCTTTCCCTATGGTGGCCGGCTAGAAAAAATTCGTGATTGTGGCTGTGGATTACTTCTCGAAGTGGGTTGAAGCTGAAGCAGTTAGGGGCATAAAGACGAATGATGTAAAAAGGTTCATCTGGAATAACATCATAACGAGATTAGGGATGCCCCAGTCGATAGTGTTTGACAATGGACCCCAGTTTGTAACCCCTAAGCTGAAGGATTGGCTCACATAGAGGGATATTAAATCCCACTTTGCTACTGTTGCCCATCCACAGTCAAATGGCTAGGAAGAGGCTTTCAACAAGACCATATCATAAGGCATCAAGAAGAAGTTAGAAAATGCCAAGGGTTTCTGGGTGGAAGAGCTTCAGCTGGTCTTTTGGTCTATCAGGAAAACTGCCAAGAATTCAACAGAGGAAACACCCTTCATGCTAGTTTATGGAACAGAAGCTGTCCTACCCATCGAAATTGAAGAACCCACCCTCCGCGTCATGTTATATTCAGAAGAGACCAACTGGGCAGCTATGCGTCTGGCATTAGACAAGTTGCCAGAGGTTCGAGGTAATGCTCTTTTAAGGATGGAGTTGTATAAGTTACGGATGGCTAGGGAGTTCAAAAAACGGGTAACCATACGACCTCTCAAAAAAGGGGATCTGGTTCTCCGAAAGATGGAGGTTGTAGGACGAGGAAAGGAACTTGGCAAACTAACCCTGAATTGGGAAGGACTTTATCTGGTGGTCGAAGAAGTTCGTAGCGGTACGTTTAAGCAACAAGATTTGGATGGACGCCCAATACCACGAACCCGGAACTCTGACAATTTGAAGAAGTACTATGTTTAACCTAGTACGAAGTTTTTTTTACAAGTTGTAAATGAAGTGCTACGGCACAGAAAAATCTTTTAGAAATGTATTACATGTACCTTAGCCTAGGCTAAGCAAAATTCATATAAATACATATTCTAAATTCTGGTCTATGGTTCAACTTGTTAGATTATAGATGGGATAACTGTTAGTCTATAACTCGTTCTACCACACACTCAGCAAGGGGCATTTTATTATCCAAAGCCATCTTGGGGCATTTTACCATTGATGGACGAAAGATGGTTATTAGATAATAAACCAAAGAAGACCATTATGTAAGACAGATATTGCTTCCTAAAGGAAGACGTCTGCAAAAACCATCATAATTTGTCCAAGACATAACTGATAAATAAAGACTCTAAGATTAAAGGTTCTTACTTTAACAAGAAGCAATTTGTGGATCGTCTAAATCCAAATTCACTAAAAACTTTGAAAATAAACGAACACTGCTTCCTAAAGGAAGCCAGGCAGAGAGACGTATTAGTAAAGGAAATCCCCGTCATAACACCTAAAATTAATCAAAGGTGTTATTTCCTAAAGGAAACCGGCTAAAATGAGACGTTTTAGCAAAGAAGGTCTCATTACTTAGAAAAGGCGTGGACTAGACACTCACCTTCATACGATGCCTTCGTCTAAGCATAGACCAACAACCATCCTAAGAAGGGGGGCATACAGTACCAGTCCAGCAAGGAAAGAATAATCCTTGGACGCCTTCCTTCGTGGGGCAACGATCGTTCATAAATGGCCAAGAAAAGGCAGGACGAGTGTTGTTGTCAGAAGGAGGCAGGACGAGTATCCATAACAGTCTGACGGGTAGGGAAAAGACTCGTCCACGGTTTGTCTTGGCCGCATTCCTTCATGGGGCAACGGTTGTTTAGACAATCTGTCAAGCCAAGACGAGTATCTTTGACTCCTTATGGACGAGTAAGCTGATTACTTAGCAAAATTTACATGTTGGAGTTTCCTCGTCTGAACAGCTGTTATTCGGATATGACCCAAGACGAGTTAAGCTGGCCATTGACTCCTTTTTGACGAATAAATTGATTACTTGGCAAAAATGTCATGCTTGGTGCTGCTCGTCCAAAGAGTATGTTTTCCGTCCAGAAGATCGGATCAAAGACGACTCAGGTTGATCTTTGATCCCTCCTTAGACGAAGAAAGAGTATACTTAAGAAAAAAAATTATTATTGTTCTTTGCATGTTTGTCTAGAACATTTTCGTCCAAAAAAAGTGATTCAAGATGAGCAAGATAGAAACAGGCAATCACATGGAACTACTTGTAAGAGAAATTACTAGAATAAACATTGGACAAGCAAGTTGAAAGAAGGATACTCATTTGGGCTACTCATTCAAGTGGACGAAAGTTGGTGCCAAAATTCACAAAAGTACAGCACTACCGAGTTTCCATGCTACTACAACAAAACCAAACGACAAAAATACCTCCTAATGTGATTACAAAGCATTGGGGTTTCAGGAAAATATCCATGAAGTACAACAAAAATACTTAGTCAAAATTACAGCAAGAGGAGCGTCCTGATCTGGTTGTGGGCCAAGACTTGATAACGGTTGCGTACTTCTTCAACTTGTCAAGCTGAGCCTGAATATCTTTCCTGCCCTCCTTGCTGAGTACTTGGTGCAAGCTTTCTTAGACTTGCACCAGTTCTTATAGAACCGCCCCCTGACTTCCTCACTCAAATGAGTAGCCCAAATGAGAAGGGAAGGAAGCAAGAGGACGGCTGATTTAGACGTTGGGAGGAGGAATAGGTTCATCCTCCTCCATGGCGGCATCATCTTGGGGCTCTTCGTCCCCCAACTCCTCTTCCTCGTCTGTCTCCTCGAAAATAGAGGGATCTTTGCGACGAACTCTGGCCTTATGACACTCCACCTGGAATTCAAGCCGGCGTTGAAACCGACTCACTTGGTCAGGTTCAGCCATCATCTCCATGGCTTTAATCCCCCACCCTTTGGCCGTTTCCAAGGAGTCAGAGAAGGCTTTGAGGGCATCCTTGAAGTCCAGTTGAGCTTGATTCTTCAGCTGATCCACTTCTGTTGTGAGTTCAGAAATTCTGGTCCCAAGCTCCGCCGAGGTAGCAGCAGTAGCATCCTTCTCCTTCTTCAGGTCGTCCATGAGTACATCCCGAGCAAGGAGCCACTCTTCCTTCTCCTTCAGCAGGGCAACGATCTTTTGTAGATAGATCTTGTTGGACGATTCCAGATCAGCCGACCACTTCTCTAAGGCCTAAAGACTCTGCCTGTGCTAGATATTCATCTCCTCAACAGTAACTATGGTCTGTATCCGGCCTTAGTTACCTTCTGAACACAGGTAGAGTTCTCCTTACGAAGAACACTTACATACCCCTCCAAGGCCATGCTGAACAAAAGGGAAATTTACCAAGTTAGCAAGCTATATTGTAAGAAGTTTAACACAATAACAATGAAGTTAAGAAGCTAAGAAAAGGAGGTACCTCGGCCAGGAGTTGAGACAAGTAGCCCACGTGTCCAGCCGTGGTTCCCTTCAGACTGTCGACGTACTCATGAGGGAAGGCGTCATAGACGTCCCTCTTTATTTTCTTACTCTCGACCGAGGAGTACTTGGCAAATGAGGGGATGGCCTCGTCGGGCTCAGAAGCCGACTCATCCACGGCTGGAGATTTTCCCTTATTTGAAAAAGATGAAGCATCAGTTAGGCGAATAGGGATGACCACTGCAAGCTTGTTGGACGGACTCATCGATCGTCCACCAACCCGCAGCGTTCTGACAACGTTAAAATAGTATAACTCACCAGACGAGACCGACTTCGTCCTGAATGGATGAGGCATTTGCCCCACTAGCTGAGCTACTGCCTCTGAGTAGGCCGATGTACCAGGATTAACCGCGTCCGGATTTGACAGCTCTTCATAATTCAAACCAGCTGCGTCCAGCTGGTTTTCCAGATTGATGGGACTGGACGACCCTCCAGCTCCCAGTGTGACGGCCGTGGCGGCAGGACCACCGGATCAGTAGGCTTTCTCCCTTTCTCGCCGGAAGGGATAGGTGCCTTACGGGCATACGAACATGTCTGCCCAACCCTCTTTGCCGGAGAAAAGAACTTTGGTTTTGGTTTTTTTAGGGGTGAAGCTTGTTCCCCTGAAGCAGCTGGCCGCTTCTTCGATGAAGTCGGCTTGGGAATAGCCGCCCTTGCCGACGGTGAATTTTTCTGCATAAAAATAATAACCAGGTCAGATTACTATCCAAAATTGAAGATGGTTCCAAGAAGGAAATTGTCTGTGGCCTGACGTTTTCCTTCAAGGAACCACCTTCGGTGAGAAACATGTCCAGGACGAAGATGTAAATAGACCAAAGGTTTTCAGCGAAGAAAACCGTCTGTGGCCTGACGTTTTCCTTCAAGGAACCACCTTCGGTCAGAAATTGGACAGAGGTCTAGACGAACCCAAATCCAAGGCTCCTCCCAAAGAAAGCCCGTCTTGGAGATTCGTCCTCCATCCAGACGTCTTCCTTTACAAAGAAGCCTTGGTTTTATGGTTGAACAGACGAAGATGATTTACAAAGAGGTCCGCCAAAAAAAAAATTTAATAAATTTTTACCACAGTTTCCTCTCGTTTCTTATGTGGGGCCTTTGAATGCTCCGCCCACAAATCGCCACCGAACTTACTCATGTTTACTTCCCCTTTCCAAGCGGCTGGAATTCTTCTTCTTGGCGGCTCTGCAAAAAGAAATTATTTGGCTAAGTTCAAAATCTAAAATACATTGATAGGCAACTGGGGCAAGACCAGGACATTACCTGGATCTTCGCGTTTCTTCAGTCCAGCGGCAACCAAAAATCTTTCGTTGAAAAACATCTCTTTGAAGGGAATCCAACCAGTCGGCCCCTTCAAAGCTATCTTTTTTGGCTTTGGGCATCCTGCCTCCCCATGCCCAGGGTGAATGTATTACTCCCTGGCCGTAAAGTGAGCCACTACGACATCATCATACTTATTCTCTAATTCTAGTATTGGGGCACCTCGTCCTACATTGGTTACAGCTCGGTTGTGGTACTTGTAGGGTTCGGCTGTCTCTACGTTTGGGGCTTAGACGAACAGAAACTGCGATTTCCAGTTGTGTATCTTTGACGGTTTTCCAAAAACAGTCAAGAACCCGGCTCTATTACAGACGCTATACCAGGTCCCCTCTATTATTCTCTAAAGTTGAGAGACATAGTGTTTGTGGGTAAAGGCATTAAGGGACAGGACTAGGCCACACAACTCATAGGTGGCAATGAAAGTTAAAATGTTCAGCCAAGCATTGGGGGCCAGCTGATTATGATATATGCTATAGTGTCTAAGGATTTCATGAATGAAGGGGTGAAAGGGAAATCTAAGTCCAGCACCTAAGACCAAAGCAAACTGGTTGGGTGCCGCATGGAAAATGGTGTCCTCCTTTTTAGGAAGGACGAATTTAAGCCAATCATAGGCATCTCCTTATCTAGACGACTCCCGTCTGGCCCATACTTTTCCAACCAGTCAATGTCCACACATACATACGCTGGGTCAGAAAGGGGACCAAGACGTCCCCGAAGTTCAGCAGAGGTAGTAGAAGGTTCTGATCCTTCTCCTTCGTCCTCATCATCCTCATCGTCTGAGACCCTTCCAGACGGTCCGGCTTCATTCTGATCATCTGAAGCCTCAAAGTCATACTCGACTAAAGGGTCAATCTCTAATGGTTGGATTTCTTCCACTCTATCACTTTCCTCTCTCTTAGGAACTCTCCCAGTTGATGCTTCCATCTCAGAACTGGAGGAGGGGAGAATAAGTGAACGTCTCAGACGCGTCGTTTGCTTGACGCGCGCCAGATTACCCTGCAAAGGCAGAGACTGGGTCGTCGGAAAAGGGTCGAACGTTCTTATTAAATAAAAGAAGTATTCAGCTGAGATGGGCCCAACTCTAGAGACAGCGGAGGATGAAAAAGAATCCGCTCTAGGGTTAGCATCCTCCATGGGTTGGCCGGGGTTATTGGATGAGGGTAAAAGACACCGTTTTATTTCAAAAAAGAATCAAAGAATAAAAGAAGAAAAGTAAAAGGCGAAATGGGAGATACCTAACTAAAGATCTGGACGGACTCTCTCCGCCTTTTCTACAAGTCACGCCGCTCTCAGCAATGGTCAAGGTAAAAATCCCCAAAGTCAACTTCCTACAACAAATAAAGAAAAGAATGCTCTTTCTACTCAGAGCTTATCTCTCTTAAAATTTGTCTCTCTAGAAGTTTCATAAAAATGAAAGTGAAAAAATGAAGTGGGGAAGGGGTATTTATAGGGAGGTAAAACTTTCCCTCTCCCCAAACAGTGTCATACACGTGTCAGCACCGTGTGGTGTACATGTCACTTCACTTACTTCTGATTGGAGGAAAAGTCAGTTAAACTCCTAAACAGTACGATGAATGTTAGAAGTTACTCTCAGTAAAAGGGCTTTAATCAGACAAGACCCAGATCAAACCCCTTTTAGGGGCAAATATTGTAACATATCAAAAGAGGACACGTGGTCCAGTCAAAGACTGCCACATAGCCCAATAAATTGGTGACATGTGGCTCATCCTCCCAATGACACCTGGCGGCATACAAAAGGATAGCTTGTGACCTCACCAAACTGAATAAAGAGGCCCAATTATTCCCTAAAGGAAGGAATAATCAGCCCAAATTCCCATAAGAGGAACAGAATGATTGGTTAAAAGGCTCAAGGCAATGAAACTATGACAAGTGTCGCCCTCTCATTGCCCAACCAATCACATCCCTCTTTTTTAGGGTGTCCTTTCTATACATAGACCTTATAAATAGCTCCTCGAAATCAAGTAAAAGGGGGATCTCACCTACTCTCTTAAACTTACTCTATTAAAATTCATACTCAGATTTTATCTCTCTAGAATACTGACTTAAGCATCGGAGAGGGAATCAAACCCAAACCTCCGGTTTGGTTTTCCCCTTTTTGCAGGTTTGGAAACGAAGCTACATCTCTACACAAGCCTCCCAAATTCATCAACCCTACACCTGTCCATCATTCGGACAAACCACGTTTACGAAAAGTTCATAGAAAACAAAGTTATTATGTAATTAATTTTTATTTCTAAACTTAGTCATCCGATTTTTAGAAAAAAATATTTAAAACTTCAAACTAAAATATCTAAAAATCTACAAAGTAAAAACAATTTAACTATCAATGGCTATATTTTCTTGAGATCTAAAAATAGACACCCAATTTGCTGTTTTTTTACTTCCTTCATAACAAAATAAACGCACCTTTTGCACTTTTGACACTATTCACAGTTTTAAATTTAATCGCAATTTGTGAGTTATACATAAGAGAAAATATAGTCATGTGGGGTCTTGTTGGATTCGTCTCAACTTGTAGTTTTTTATGATCTAATGTTTATAATTTTTACAAATACATAATTAGAGATATTAATCTTTAAAGTTTTATCTTGACATGCGTGCCGAAGCTAAATGGTGCATTCTTTTTGTTACGGAGGAAGTATATACTACTTTTGAATTTTTTATTATTTTTAAATATATGAGTAATTGATTACTCAAGAGTGAAGGTGCATTTGATCAAATTAATCAAGAAACGTGATAAAGGATTTTAGGATGGGTGAGAAAGGGGTACAGGGAGAGGGATGATGCATTTTTTATTACTCTTATTTTATGTATTTATATCGTTTCATTATTTAAATTCTTTTGATATTACAATTACACCCTTTAAAAAACAAAAAACTAAAACTTAACGATTATTTCTAAAAGTATGAAAAATATGTATAAACTTCGCAGGAGAAGTTACAATGTAATTTCTCCAGAATCTTTACATATTATTCTTTTACACAAAGCACACATCGCGTACATATAAGTCTAGTAAGTATATAATACATTGGCATACCGCGTGCGTAGCGCGTCGTACAACAACTAGTAAGAGAAAAACCCTTACATTATTTGACACAATGAATATGAAAACGAGATGTTTTTTATTTGTTATTTTTTCTTTTACAGTCAAGGTCTCTAAATGGCAATGAACAAAGGAGAGCTTAGTAACTCAAGCCAGTCCCTCAAGTGTTAGTAATGGCCCCTCCTTGACGTCTTTCAATTCCACCTCTTCATGATGCCTCGTTTCCAATCAACACATATGCTTCAGCTCACCACCAGTTATCTTCATCAATCCACCACATTCATAAATTTCGAAACGCTGGAGACAGGTCAGAGGTTCTATGTCTAAAGACCTCAATTCGGTACAATGCCTGATTTCCAAGGACTCCAGGGTAGACTGACTGATGGAGAGGGAATCAAGTTGATGAATTGAGGTTATCAGCAGCTCCTTGAACTTGCAGGTTTTTGATGATGTCGATGGAGTCGCGGGACACTGAGGAGGTGTTTCAATAGCTTCTCATGGATGTTTTCTGCCACTAAAGACTTTAACCATGGGGCTCCAGGTATTGACATCATTTTTGGGCAACCACTTATTCTGAGTACTGCAACAGAAGGGAAAAGTACTTCTTTCGAGTATTGATGGTTTTCGTGCGACCATCCCTTTAGTTTTGGCAAATTGGCCAGTGTAAGATGCTTCAATGATGGAAAGTACGCTGTTGCAGAAGAAGCGATTCTATGGTCCCAATCATTTTCTACATACTCCAACGCGTCCAGGTTCCAAAGCTGAAGAGATTCCAGATTAGGCAGTATACTAAAGCATGGTAAATAATTGCATCTGCGGCAGTCCTTAAAATCTACAGAAACAAGGTTATGTAGACTAGATATTTCATCATTCAATTTTTGCCGAAACATCAATCCTTTGCAATGATGAACTTGTAGGCTTTTCAGAGTGTAAGGTAGCTGTAAAAAGAAACTGTCGTTGTCGTTTTCATTGTCAGCTGGCTCTTCATATGGTGATGACCATATTAAAGATAGTTCTGTAAGATTCATATCCTTCACTCCTACTGTACTTCTTAATACATCATTCTTATAGTGCTTCTTATAATGGATTTTCAGCTTCCCATGAAGATGTTTTAACTGTGTCACTGCATCTAGCTGATTATTTTATCCCACGATAAACACATCTAATGTTCGAAGAGATGTCAATTCTTCAAATCTAGGCGGCATATCATCTAATCTATCTCCGGTATAGAAGTGCCTTAAATTGATTAATCTACAGAACGCACTTGGCAATTCTCTAATGTTTGATCGTCGGAGATCTAATGTCTGCAACTTCTGCAGCTTTAATATGCACTTTGGAAGAGATTCAGAGGAGTAACCAAGCTTGAGGTACTTTAATTCCCGCAGCTCTCCTAAAGAGTTTGGAAAGTTTTCACAATTCACTGCTGTCAAATCCAATGCTCTTAAACACTTCAGACTCGTTAAGATTTCATCAATATTTGAGATAGAAGCAAAATAAAAGGGCTCTTTAGCTAATATAAGAAGTGATAACAACTGCGGGCATCCTGCAGCCATGATGGCGCGTTCCATGAAGAGTCGATAACGAAGCTTAAATGCAAAACACTGGGGTACTCAATATTTTCTGTAGGCTTCTCTATCAAACAGAACTTACGGTCTTTTAAACCTAGAACGAACTCGTAACTTGTACGACACATCTTGTAACAAACTATGGCTCCATTACTATCACTTTTACTGTCCTCTAAAATGTATCCCTCACCTAGTAAGTCCCTGAAATATATATCACCCACTTCCTCGTCTTGCAAACCTTGTGCAGTGAGCCAAAGATGAATCATATCTTCCTTGTTAATTTTATAATCCCTTGGAAACAAAGAACAATAATCAAGACATTGCTGAATGATTAATGATAAATTGTTATACCTTTCCTATACGAAAGGGTCGTTAGCCACTTGCAGAGGTTCCATGTTTTTAAGTGTAGCTGTACTGGATGTGGTTATAAGTATTTTACTTCCATCACCCACATTGCGCAACAATTCATGCAAATACTTTCCATGAATAGCATCTGTTACCTCATCTAAGATAAGCAAGTATCTTTCGCCATTGACATGATGTTTGAACTTCCTCAGAATTTCATCATCAGAGGTTTGACGTCGGAAAATTTCATCCATAAATTTGCTACGCCTTTTATGAGGTTCAGACATGCATACCCAATGTCTTACTCTGAAATGGTCATAAACACACCTGTCATGATTGTTAGTTTTTAGAGTAGAGAGGAGATTAAATAAAAATATGGAGAAGTTTTGCGTTAAACTTGCTCAATTAATCTCAATATAATAAGTGTCTTTTATAGGCTTACAAAATAGAGCAACTAACCTAAAAGATAGACACATATCTAAGTAGTGGAGAACATGTCTCATACCATATCCTCCATAACTACTAGCCACTAATCACATTTTAATCATAAATAAATTACCCACTAACTTACTACTAGCCACTAATGCTACTTATTAGGATCTACTTTTGGAATATTATCCAACACACCCTCTTGCTCCAAAAGTGTTATGAGTCATTTGCAACATTCCACATTGCGTCATGTTGAACCCACTTTGTCAGAATTTCAATTTGTTGATGCACATTACATCAATGCCCTATTTTTCGGAGCATTTCTCTCCGCACGATCTTGTGAAGCACTTCTCTTCACCACGACTTTGTGAAGCACTTCTCTTCACCACTTTGCATATAATCACAAACATTTTATTTTCAACCACTCTTGCCATGGTGGTTGCCCTACATTTTTTTTCACTCATAAACAGAAGATGGCCTGCAATGGCTTACTTCCTTCTCTCTCTCTCTCTTTTTCGGTCTCCAAGGATCTAACCTAAAGCTCTTGATACCATGTTAGTTTTTAGAGTAGAGAGGAGATTAAATAAAAATATGGAGAAGTTATGCGTTAAACTTGCTCAATTAATCTCAATATAATAAGTGTCTTTTATAGGCTTACAAAATAGAGCAACTAACCTAAAAGATAGACACATATCTAAGTAGTGGAGAACATGTCCCATACCATATCCTCCATAACTACTAGCCACTAATCACATTTTAATTATAAATAAATTACACACTAACTTACTACTAGCCACTAATGCTACTATTATCCAACAATGATAGACATGCGAGGCTAAAGTTGATTTATTGATCCCAGTAGGATCGCCAATGATTGGGATAACCAACAAATGATTATGATCATCAAATTCTTTAAGTATTCTTACAAGTTCTTCTTTGTCTTTAGATCCAACGCTCAAGTCTTGCTCCATAACTAAAGGATTTCTAGAATTCACCCGGTTGATTAAACGTTCCGAATCGGATAAGATGTCAGTTGCCTCCTTCTTTTCTTTAGTCTCTCCGTCCACAGGTACAGCCATCTTTTCATCTAGCTTCCCTACTTCATCTTTGCCATAAAAATAAGAACTAATCAATTCAATCTAATAACCAAAATATAGAAATCCATATAATTGTTTTTCCCTTTTTTTTGTAAAAAATAAAAACGGTAGAGCTAGCTACGATCAATTCTTAGATAAGGTGGTGTCACCTTAAAACTGTCTTACTATTTAATTCAAAGAGTTTTTTTTTTTTTTGTTTAAATTACTCTTCAGATGTTCTTTTTGTCTCAAAAATAAGTTAGATGGTGTTTTTTATAACCAACTATCAATAGTATTGGTGGTCTTCACAATTTTTTCAGAATTAAGTTTAAGTACTAAACTAAATCACATGAATTTATATCATTGGTAGAGCAGACAATATTATCCTAACCTGTTGGAGTCGACCAATACCCGAAAAAGGACGAAAACCTGCTTAAACATGGTTCTTATCAGTTGGTGGATGGGTCGAGTTAGAGGTGGGTTGAGGTTGCCCCAACCCCTCTACCCATCCATCAAATTTTATAAAAAATACATATTTTTCCTAGTTATATATACATTGAAACTTTTAGCCTAGTACTAGTAATTCTCATGCAATTTATGCATATGCTTGAGTTGGTTGCTCCATACATTTCATAGTGTGTTGGGATTCACATCTTAAAAGAAAAATATTTTGTCATATGAATATTTGTATTATTTTAATTCTTGTTGGAAGATTTATACATTGTTTAAATGTTGTTTTAGATCCATTAGTCACCCGACCCACTTGAATCACTCGTGGATGATGGGTGGGTTGGTTTTGGGTTGGAATTTGGGCAGGTAATGGTAGGTCGGGTGACTAATGGAGTACTAGCGAGTGGAGGCGGGTCGACCAACTCCGATCAACCTCCGACTCACTGACAACCTTAATCTTTGGGTATCACTAAAGGGCCTAATTAATTAGCACTAATCACTCAAAGTGTTAATTAAACAATTTCTTTAACAGTGTATTTGGATAAAGAAGGGGAGGAAAAAAAGGGAAGGGAAGGGGAGGGAAGTTGGACGAGTTGTCCTTCCTAATCTCTTCATTTTTGTACGGAGGAATTTTTTATAAATTAGTCCTTTCATTTTCCTCTCTCCAAATCCCTCACCCTCTCACTGCATTTTGTATCGAAAAAGAGTTTGACATAAGTGCCAATTTTATTGTAAGGACAAATTTGAAAATATTTTTAGAAACTTTTTTGTTGCCTATTTGAGAAGACATATGTGGGGGTTACTTACTAAAAACCACCCCAAAGAGGTTTCTTTCATGAGGAGGAAATGTTTCAAAAAAGACCCCTCTAAATAGGTTTTGTGCATCAATATGGTAGGTCATTACCTTTCTTAATTAATTATAATTGGTTATATCCTTAAACAGAAAAGGAGATTACTGTTATTTATTTTTGTTACATATTTATGGATGGAAATGTCCTATCCTGTGAAAAAACATAAGCAAATAAATAATAACGTAAAACATTTATAATAGAATTTTATTAAAAAGACAACCATAAATTTTTCATTTCCCAAACCATATCTATACGAAAAAGAATCATATGGTAGCTTCAAAACAACGTGAAAGTTGTTATCGGACACATTCTCCCGATCAATCCGACAATATTACCCTATTCAAAATTCATATTTTTATATACCCGGGTGCATTGTACACCCTCTCACATTCTCTACCCTTGTTCTCATCGACTCAAGTGCTATGCGCATGAGGACAAAAGTTGTGAAAGGGTGCACCGTACACCCGAATTTATGGTATTAAATGCTCTCTTTCCGAAACAGTCAATAAAAATATCATAAATATTGTCCGGCACATGAGGCGTTCGATCGAGGACGATTGGCCGACAGCAAAACCCAAAACCACAAAAATCCACTGGACATGGTCAACTTGTTTCATCATCCGAGCAACCCCCCAAAATGACCAATGTCCTCTTTGTATTACTCCCAGGACTTCCAACAGATGCTATGGATCAAGATTATGTAATTTATCTTGCCAAAAAATTTCAACCAAAAAGAGCTTTATATACCCAAAACTAATAGACGACTTTCTCTTGTAAGAAAACAACTTATGGATTTGACCATCTAGTCAACATTAGGATTACATTGAGCTCTAAATTACACGTTTTTCTGTATTGAATTGGGTAATGTTGGATTAAGCTTAAAAATATGTTGGTCTATTCTTTACTCAGTTATCAAATAATTTCCACTGTAATTCATTACAGATTTAGCTACTGATTCTATTTTCACTTTGAATTTTTTTCGAGGTTCCGAATGACGGATGCTATTACTTTCAAAACAATGATACAGATTACAAAGATTATTGCAGAACACAAGCAACTAATAAAAATGTATGATAGCTTACCTATAAAGGAGTTCATACGGGAGAGAACATTGATAATCTGTTTTTCGAAATATGTGTTTAAAACTCCGCCTGGTATTAGCAGTTCAAACTCGACAACACCAAGATGATACTGCATATCTTTCAGCATCTGCAACAATGAATCCACCAACTTTTTCCCATCCTTACCCAACTTAATGGAATAATCTTTATTTTTTACACTTAATATCTTCATAAGAGCCCAAGCACGACGCCTTAGACCTAATGCCGCCATTGTTTTACTTATTTTGTTTGGCCCTGCTCTCTGTTTAAACCTTTGATATCATGCTGCGGCCTCAATAATTTTGTCAATGGCAGGGATATAAAGAAGGGGAAACAATAGGAGCAAAAAAAAAAAAAGGAATTGCCAGTTCAGCAACCAAACGTGCTAACCTTCTGTTGTTTTGGAAACAATTACATACAAATTGCAAATCTTTAAAGTATTTCCTATTATGCTCTACTTTTGAAAGTATTTATCAAGATATTGTCCACCTCACCTATCCTATTATATTTAAACCCTTGAACTTTGGTTTACCGCTTTTTAGTCCCAATTACATTAAAACTATTGTTGTAACGCAAATGATAATATGTGATATGGTCAGACAGGCTGAGCCCATATCTTCTTCCTCCTTCATTCTCACTCCAACTTCTCTGGTCATTGACACAACCAACACTTAGCGGCGATCGACATCAACAGCCTTCCATCACCACCTACCAAGCATCACTGTCTCTCCTCGGCACAACTTCTCCACTGCTACCTCGCCAACAATTCCATCTCGTCCACCGTCAACGAGTCGAAGACGATCACCGACAACGAGTCGAAGACGATCACCGACAACGGTGATTAACACCACAATTGAAATGCTCATCAATTTTGTTGTATATTCAATCGAAGATTTCATCTCAATTTTCACTTTCTCTCTATTTTCAATTTCATGGCATCAATGGGGAATTGTTGATTTGGTGATATGTATTATTCATTGTTACAAGAACTCCCTTAAGCGACAAAAATGGCGACTGTGATGCAGAAAAAGATGAGGTTAAACTTTTTAGCTCCCCTTCTTAATTGTCTTATCCACTGTTTAATCTGCTTCCTTTGTATACCCCATGTTTGTTTCATTTGTTTATTATTGTTTCAGTTCATTTATTTATGGAAAATTTAACGCCAATAGTCCAAACAATTTGATCATCTTCTATAAACAGTCCAAACTATTGATAATTCAGGAACAGTCCAAACTATCACACCCATCTTCCATAAACAGTCCCAGTAACCTGGTAACCTATTGTAAAAGGTAATTTTTTTTATTTCTCTTTTTTTTGTTTTAATAACCTGGTTTAACTTTAAAAAAACAAAAAAAAACCAAAACCCCACCACCTGCCAGCCCCCTTTCCCACACCCACACCACCTCCCGCGAAGTTCGAAACCAAAAACGACCAGCCACAATAATCACGCACGCCGCGAACTGCAGCCAACATGATGGCCGGAGGCGCGACGAATCTGGCCGGAATCGTACGACTTCCCGACACAACCACTTTGCACCGTCAACGTTTTCGGGAAAACAAGCCAAGGTGCCCAGAATTTTCGAACTATATTTCGAAAGTTCTGGGTAAACTCGAACCTATTTCGAGCAAGTTTTAGGCGAATTTAGGCATAACATCCCATCTTATATGTTGCAATTTCATCAATTCAAACTCTTTAAACAAATTGAAGTGTTAAATCCCATTGAACACTCAATCAAATCGATTTGGGTAAAAAATTAGGGTTTTTTAGTTATTGCGAAATCAAAACCAACATATCAATAAAGAACTTGAAATTAAAATTCAAATCATGATAATCTGAATTTTGGAAACAATTTTGAACAAAATCAACCTCAAATGCACGATTTTGAAGCAATATTTTGACCCAAAACCCTTGAAAACCGAAGAACGTAATTTCCCCAAAACTTTTTTTTATTAATTTAAAATTCTGGGCAAAAATATGTATCATATACATTAATAAAAAATTATAAGGATGGCTTCATTTTTTTTGAGGTTGAAGGTCCCGGTGTTAATGGAGTTTAGAGGGAGGAAGATGTTGATGATAATGATGGTGTTAATGGAGTTTGTGGTGGTATGGGTGTGGGAAGGGGGCTGGGAGGTGGTGGGGGTGGGGTGGGGTTTTGTTTTTTTAAAGTTAAACCAGGTTATTAAAATAGAAAAAAAATGTTACCTGTTATAACAGGTTACCAGGTAACTGAGACTGTTTATGGAAGATTGGTGTCATAGTTTGCACTATTCCTGGATTATTAATAGTTTGGACTGTTTATAGAAGATGGCCAATAGTTTGGACTGTTGGCGTCAATTTTTCCTTTATTTATTGTTTCAGTTCATTGTTCTATTCTTTCAGTTCATTGTTCTATTCTTTCAGTTGGTTGGTTTATCCTTTCAGTTGGTCAATTTATTCATTCAGTTGGTTACTTTATTCTTTCAGTTGGTTTTTCTTTCAGTTAGTTCCTTTTTTCTTTCAGTTGGTTCTTTTATTCTTTCAGTTGGTTGTCAACTAAAATCAAAATACTACCAACTGAAAAAAAAACTGAAACCAACTGAAGTGGTCTGACCAATGCTTACTATCAGACGCGTATAACACAATACGTTCTCTTATAATATACACCCGGGTGTACCTTGCGGTAGGATCATCCGGGTAATCTGTTATATACATTTCACGTGTTAGTCTATCACAAAACCATATTTCATTCAGTGTGACTTGCGCGTCCTTCCCCATTTTGAATAGAGGTCGGGGGTTCGACTCCTCACTTCAACCAAAATTGCTCTTTTAAATTTAATTTTCATTTCTTCCCATATAATTCATACTAATTTGTACATTTTATACTTATTTATTTGAACAACTTTCATACTCATTTGGACAATTCCATACTCATTTATAGGCATTTGACTATGTGTAATCAATGAATACATAAACCTCAAATGAGTATGCTTATTTTAGAAATGAAGAAATATAATAATTAAAAAATTAAATAAAACCCCAACCCAACTCATGCGCATTTGAACAACTTTCATACTCAATTGGACGTTTTCATACTCATTTATAAGCATTTGAGTATTATGTTTCATCAATGAGTACATAAAACTCAAATGAGTAGGCTTATTTTATAAATCAAAAAATATCATAATTAAAGAATTAAATAAAACCCCAACCCAACTCATACTCGTTTTACAAACTCATACTCATTTGACTACTCATTTGACTTTATACTCATTTAGGTAACGCATACTCATTTGGAAAATTTATACTCATTAGGAGAACTCATACTCATTTGGAAAACTCATACTCATTTGGGTCCTTATTCATTTGACCAACTCATACTCATTTGGTGTACGTAGCTCTACGTACACCAAGGTGTACCTTTTACCTTCTCTTATTATTAAGTTCTAATCAACATGACTATATACCAAACTGAATATAGTAGTGACAAAATATATTATATAATACAGACAGGGTTTAATATCAACATGCAGTTACCTCAATTAATTATCACGTTTAATATCTCTTAATGACTTTTAATGGTACTAGTTACCATAGTTCTAGTACTTGTATCTTAAATAAATTACTTGATATGCTTACAACTTACAAGCCCACCATGCTCCATAATAAACTAGATAGAGAGTTTTGACAGATACCTGAACTTAGTTGGTACTGGATCCTCCGACATTCTCAGCTTACGGCTTTACCAAGGTGGCTAACCTCGACCAAACCTCCCTTAGATCAGGCACAACACAGATTTGTTTCGTTTCCAACCTCGCTCAGACCGTAGTCTTTAACTAGATTATGTTTGATAATGGGATTTTAAACAAGAAAATAGTTTATTTGAGACACGATGTTCGAATGGGTAACGTTCTCTTTTGAAAGAAAAACTTTATTAATATAGAAAGATTACAATATTTAAACAAACAAATATCTTACAAACATTCAAACCCTCATGACTCTTGCTAGAGTTTCTTTCCTTTTAGAGTGATGGAGTTACCAATCTATCTCTTAGAGCAATGTCGATTCGCTAGAGAGTTTTTTCTCTCCCAAAAACTCTACCTTACCCTTACACCTTAATGCCCTTTATATAGTGGAGGGCACTTACATATAGGATACGCTAAGTCAGAAGAGATGCGGAGGGCATCTTTCTTTTACAAAAGCAAACCAATCAAACAAATAGAAAAAGACAAAGCTGACTCAAATCCGCGTAAGAATAAACGTGTGTTAATATTTCATCCATATGTTCCTGCTGACCTGGTGGGGCCTACTCCATAATTATGTTGTCCATTCCCTCATCTCCAACATTGGATTCCAAATTCTGGTTATCAATAAAGAGACTATTATAGTAGGAAACTGTATAGTCATTATCCCAAATTCCCAAGTGAGAAAATATCTAATAGATATTCTTGCCCTTCTGGTGATAGGAACTTGCCCGCCTTTACTTGCTCTAAATATTCATGGATTGATTCATTGTGGTCAATGGCTTCTTCAAAATATTTTTTCTTCCCGTCGTGGAAGGCCACCGTAGTTCTTCCTCTATGCAGGATAATTATATCTGATTGTATTAAAAACTGATTGGTTATATGTGAAGTGTAAAAGAATCTCATTTCCCTTGCTTCTACTGGGTTTTTTATCCTCTTCTATTTACGATAGATTGGATCCTTATATCTGTATCTGGCTGCTCTAAATATAATTAGAAAATGCGGGACCTTTACTTTTCCATAGAACATTTCGATGCATGTAATATGGATTTCTTGGCTGTAACTATATGCTCTATTTTCAGTATCAAACTTGTAAGCTCTCCTGAATATATATTGTTGAAACTTTGTCAAGTTAATGGCCGGAAACTCTTCGCTCCAATTCAGAGGATAACTTAAAGAGCTAACCATGCCATAATCCCAAGCTTTGCGACTTTCTTGGGTGCTTGGAGGAATTTCCCCTTCTAAAGGAAGCATAAAAAGACTTCTATAACAAATTCCAGCGTTATCGAACTGATGCATCCATAATCCTCCATATTTTTTAGTTATATAATTAAATAGTTTTAATCATTTTGGAAGTATTAAAACTATTTAAAAATTAGTATTTTTCGTTAAAAGGGTTTTTAATAATTTCAAGAAGAAGGGTATTTTGATAAATTTTATCATTAAGGTGTTTTGGTCTTTTCACCAAAACGTAGTCTTTTTCCACTATAAAAGGAGGAATTAGGGTTCCTCCATCATTTACTAGCCACCATCATCACATGGAGTAATTAAGGTTCCCATTTTTCTCTCTTCTCTCAAACCCTAGTTTTCATTCTCCATCAATTCCTCCATTGATTCAAGTTCTAATTTAATTTTCTCCATTGATTTTTGTAGGAGGATCATTCAAGCATTCAAGTGAAGCTTATTTTTCTCCCTTTCCTTTCTCTTTTTCTTTCTCTTTTCTTCCCTCATTTTTCCGCCATGTCCGCCCCCTTCCCTTGAGATTTCAGGCCACCTTGGCGGTTGGGCAGCAACGAGTGCCACCATGCCCACTGCCGTCTGGGTGGTTGTGGCGGGTGGTGCTCGTGGTGGTTGGCCCGACAGTTTGAGCGATTTGCGGTTGTTAGTTTGTATCGTTGTTGTTGTGTGGTTTTCGAACCACACACAAATAAATAAATAAATAAAAATTTATTTTATTATTTATTAATTAATGGGAAATTCCTGAGGTACCCCCGGGATTAGGGATCATTCTTCGGGTACCTCCAAGGTATTTGAGCTAGCTGAAATGCCAATAGAGTCACTGCCGTTAGCTTAAATGCCATTACTACTAAATTTCCATTTTTGTTCCGTTAACTTTATCAATTACTCATTAATTTCAAATAAAAATCAAACAAAAAAAAACAAAAACCACCCCCACCCCTCCCACTCTGTCTCCTCCCCCAACCCCCTTCCCACCCACGCTATTAGCCACCACCCACAACCCCACCCCCTCCCACTCTATCTCCTCCCCCCACTCCACTCTATCTCCTTCGTCGATTTCTGGGCGACAATGAGAAGAAAATCAAGCAGGGGGCTTCGTTTCAGGGGGGCCAAACCAAATCGTAAATCAACACCAAATCGCAACACCAAACAACACCACCACCACCTACATCACCAACCAACAATTGAAGCCACCACCACCAACCACTCTACCATACAAATCGCAGCACCAAATCGAGCCACGACCACCAACCACCACCTTCGCCTTCGCACCTTCACACCTTCGCACAACCACCTTCACCTTCGAACAACCAGCGGCTAAAACCACCACCTTTGCGTTCGCACCTTCACACCTTCACCTTCGATCTGGGCTCGCCGGCCTGGATTTTGAAATAGAGGGAGAGTGGTTGATCTGGGTTCTTGGCGGCGGTGTGGCAGTGAGGGTTGAAGCAACCTGAAACGACGTTGACGGTGACATTTGAACTGCCGACTAACCGAGAGTGGATGCGACCACCAACGATTATGGGGAATCTGAGGCGCAGTGAAGTGAGAGAGGAGTGCGGCGTTTTGAAGGTCTCCGGCGTGGAGGAGGGGTTAGACGTTGTTTCAGGTTGGGTGGATAGGGTCGCTGAGCTAGGTTGTGGCTGGGAGAGGAAGGGGGAGGAGAGAGAGTGGGAGGGGTGGGGGTGGGGGTTAATTATTTCTTTTTGTTTTTTTAGTTTGAATTTTAATCAAAATTAAAGTATAATTATGATAGTTAACTGAATTTTAGTAGTAATGGGCATTTAAACTAACTGCACTGATGCTGGTGGTATTTGAGCTAGCTCAAATACCTCGGGGGTACCCGAGGAATTAGCCCTAACCCCGAGGGTACCTCAGAAAATATCCCTTAATTAATTTAATGCGGTATTTTAATTAAAAAAATTATATTAGTTTTTATGAGGTTTTAAGCACTAGTTTGTATTGGGCTTTGTCTACTAGTAAAGGTTTTCAAGTTTTATGATGTAAAAGAGTTTTTAGAGTGTTTTAAAATAAAAATCAGATTTATTATTATTATTTAAAAGCTGATTTTAATTTATTAGTAACCTTGAATTATTTGTTGTTAAGTACTAATTATTAGTACTTCTTTGTTGGTAGGTTCCAAGCATTATAAAAGCAATTGAGGCTTTTATTGGGTGATTCCATTGTAGTAGCAAGGTACATACACTTTGACCTTTGACCTTAGTGGTTTATAAGGATTATTTGTTGAGCATGAGAAGTAAGGAGAGGCTTATGCCTTAAGATTGTTTAAGTTTATGTTATGAACATAGAAAAGAGACTAGGAATGAAGCTTTTGAGTTATTCCTATCATTTGAGAATTATATTATTGATGTTTATTGCTTTTGAGCATGATTAAAGTTTATTAATGTTATTCTTGAAGCTATGGCTTGCATGAGTATTTATTGAGCAAGGTCTCATGAGTAGTTTATTTTATTGAGCAAGGTCTCATGAATAGTTAAAGTTATTGAGCAAGGTCTCACTAGTAGTTAAAAATATAGGGCAAGGTCCCATAAATAGTTAACCATTGAGCAAAGACTCAATTGGTTGGATCATGGATCCTTAAGAAAGAAGAAAGGACAGGACTCATTTAAGTAAGAAGTTGAGCAAGAGCTCGAAGGAATAAGAATTGAGTTTGTTTGTGATACTTATTTGTCATCACTTATTAAAGGAAGATAAGAAATTAGTTTATATGTCTATTGTATTTGTTGTGCGTGTCTCACATATCGAACTTTGGCAATAAAACTCTTGGGTTGGATCCCCCATGAGTATTGAACATAAGGGGGGAGTTAGTAAATAACTATACTCCTGCATTGGCATAGCATGACGATGCTATTGCTTCTATTTTATCAAGAAAGCTTTACGGAATTCCAAATTATCAAGAAGGTTATCGAGGGGACCAGGTGTCACTCATAGTGTCTTTGTCGAGATGTTGAGTCTAGGGGCTCACTCTCACTCTCTCTTTCATTTCACTAACAAGCGTGTACTTCTCGAGTCAAGTTATTTAAACACTAGTGGAAAAAATAGCAATAGCTGCGGACCAAAAAGGGCCATTAGCTGCGTATATTGGGTCGTAGCTATTGAAGGCGGAGCTATTGTGAAAAAACAGTAGTTGCGTACAAAGTCGCGGCTACTGTTAAGAGTTAGCTGCGGGCCTTAGACTGAAGCCCGCAGCAATAGGCGTCATTAGCTGCGAGCCTCACCCTACGGCCCGCAGCAAAAGTTGATGATACATCATGTTTCATCAACTTTTGCTGCGGGCCGTAGTGTGAGGCCCGCAGCTAATTTGTGCTTTTTTAAAAAAATTGTTGCTGCAGCGCCTAAACTTCCTGCCAAATAAACAACCTACTAGCTGTCAGCCCCTACACATCCTTCTCACCCTCCACACCAAAACTCCAGCCAACCAAACTCCACTAAGTAGCTGCCAACCAAACTCAACCAAGTAGCCTTTCTTTCTTTTTTTTTTGAAAGGACCAAGTAACTAGTAACACAGTAGCATACATTCTCTGAAAAGCAGATTTAACTAGTTAATAACTAAGACAAAAAAATTAGATATAATTATACATAAAAGCTAACGTTCTAGCTAGTATACATACTCAAAAGCAAATAACTAAGAAATATTACTTTAACATATGTTCAAAAGCCGACTTGCACTATATTATACACATATATTACTTCAAATACCGATATATAGTTGAAAATATAGACTTGCTCTCCTCGTTTGACATCCCGAAGCTTCACTCATCTGTCTGATCAACAATCAATCATCTTGCTTCTCTTTACGCTCGTACTCCTACCTGATTTTGTTCTCCGCTTCAACTAACTGCAACTTCTAAATATTAAATTCCTGCAAAAAAATCAATCAAATTCAACCAGCAAAGATATCCAAACCAAAATCGTTTACAAACAGATTTAAAAAAAACAATCAAAACAAGCAAATCAGTGTGCTGCTTGATCAACGAAAAACACTCAAATTCAACCAATCAATTTCTCCAAGCCAGTATCGGAACCAAGATCAAACTCAAAGAAGACTAAAAAGTCAAAAATTTAAATCAAATCAGTGCGATACTTGATCAACAAAGAATCAGAGAGAAAAAATATACTTCTTCAGCAGCGACAGAGACTCGTTAGCTTTATGTTCCGCTTCTTTAACCATCTGATGTATCTGCTTCTGAACATCGGTGTCATTCATCTTTGGATCTGGTGGTAGATAGCTGTATCTTTGCTTTCCTTTTCACTTTCCTTCATCTGCTCATCTTCTCCTACGATAGGACACATAGCAGCAAAAATAACATTGTTGATATCAGACCTAAAATATAATTAAGGCAGTATCTGTGTTATCATAAACCTGTGAACAGAGATTTTCTATCTAATCAACTAGAAGCTCAATCTACTCACCAGGATCTAGAACCTAATCAACAGAAGATGGAACAGTTATGGCTGAGTTTCAAACTAACAAATCCTCTGTACTACAAATTATACCACGATGGGTAATTTGCTCCTGTTGGAAATATTAGGTATATCAAGGCTACAATAAATTTTGTGATGGAGAAATCACCTAAAACAATTAAAGATGGAATTGGTATGTGATGCCATGGTCTAAAACCATTGCCTTAAAAACGAGATTCGGCCTGTCCAAGGTACAAAACGTTATGGCCGATTCGTTCCTCAAGGTTAACATCACTCCCACATACTCATGTACTTGAGTGTGAGGGATTGGAGTCACACAAGCTCTTGCTCAAGAGAGAATATAAGATAGATGAAAGGAATTGTTCTCTCTTACATACTAGAGACCAAACACCTATTTATAAGGATACCTTATAACCAACAAGAGAAGGTTACAAGTACCATAAATCACAATAATAATTTATTACATAATATTGTAACCTCCATATTTATGTGAATTATTGCCATGTTTAAGGCTCATAAGTGGGGGTTACTAGTTGTTAGCAATTCAACTAGCCATAACACTTACAATGGAATCCTAAGAGATTGCCATTTAAGTTTTGTTAATTAAGGCTTTTAAAGCCATTATTCCAACAATCCCCCACAAATGGCTTTGAAAGCAATGAATACAGATTTGAGCAAGAGAAGAGATTAAACACTTAACGTTTGATATTACTTAAGTAATTTGAATCAAATGATTAGTGAAATGAGGCAACAACTTACAAGTCCTAGGAGTGAACATAAGTCTTGAACTCCCAAAACTCTTGATCAAAGAGTGAATGGATCTTGAACTCTAAGATTTAAGTTGAGACCCCCACAACACATGTTATTACTCTTAATATTGTATGAACTCCGCGATAAATCACATTGCGCTTTAAAATGGCCATGCGCTCTACCTTGGGTCTCATGAGTGCTCTAGAAAAACCGCCCAAGCTTCTCATAGGAGGTGGCCAAACCTTCACACTCACGTAGGTGAATCTATTAGTGCATCTCAACAACACTAAAATCGAACAAAGTATCATGGGGTTAAGAAAGTTTCACATAACTTGTCAAATGCTTCTCATTATTAGCACCCCCACAATGATCATAGATTCATTAAGAGCAATTTGCTCAACCTCACAAAAAGCGGTGACTCCATCAAGTCCATCTCATATAGGACCACTCATGTTTTGGGCTATGGATTCATTAAGAGTTTAAGAACTTAAACTCAACCATCATACAACGATGGATCCCTCAAGTGCATCTCAAATAGCACCTACCACAAGGGGTATTAGATCCATTAAGAGTTCAATGACTCAAACCTCATATAAGCATTACAATGTATGTATGCCATAGGGATAGGTAATGTAATGCTTATTACCTACCAAGTGGGCTCAAGCCTATCCCCCTCGACATCTCAATAATTTTTAAGGATCAAGATTTGTCCCAACTTCTTTCCATAGTACAAAGCTTTCCTTGCCATAAATTTCCATTAAGGAAAATACCACCACAATCAAGCATGGATTCTCAAACCAATGTGTTCACCTACAATGACACAAATGGTCAAAAAGTACTTTGGAAACCTGCTATTATTTCCACCAAATTTAGAACACAAAATACAATAATGGGACAATTTATACAATCAAATCATTATATAATCTTCATTCTATAAACCATTTTATATATGATCCTTAAAATAACATAGCAACTTTAGTGAACTCTATCAAAATATTTGCATCACAAAAAACTCTAACACAAATACACAATAGATATATTGTAGGATGCAAATATATAACAATTGTACTTTCCTCTAACGTACATATAAAATATGAAGTAATCATAATTGTTCACTAATAACTGTGAGAATAATTCAAACTCAAGTTATTCACACAAATAGCTATATCATATTAATATGTAATACAATACATAAATATTTCACAACTCAAATCATTCTCACATAAATGCTATGTAAAGCATTACAAAACTCATATCACATTCAAAGTCATTTTAGCATACTCACTCAAATCAACATCCTCTTGATGAGTTCTTTAATTTATTAAAAGAGAGATTCATGCTAAAATATATTTCACATAAATAAATTGACTTTGAATCTTCAATACCTTCTCAAAATAAGAAAAATGACATTGTTATGAAAAACCCAACATTGTTTTTTCTAAACCATGTCAAACACACACTATTAATTTTGAGAAGAACATATGGTCTATTTTCATCTCACTATCAATCATTTGGTCTTTTAGTCAAATATAACTTTTAAGTCCAACAACTTTAACATCATAATATTTTCCCCACATTGGACAAAAACTGTTGAATTTAAAACCTTGGTAAGGTATCTAAACATCATCACTATAGACCAAAATTATTTAATGGCTTTAAAGAAATTTACCAAAAATAAGGATAAAAAGTCAAATTCCTTTAAGTCTCCAATGATCACACATGTTCACATACATCTAACGTGGACTTTAACTTCAAGAATTTGAACCACAATAATAACTCATTACAATTAAATTTGTAACGTTAGAAATTAATGTGGAATATTCACTATGTATTAAACATCACCATGTAAAAAGAACATATTGTTTAATACTCAACCAAAGACATTAAGAGAGAATACCATAGTCCAAGAGACTCAAAATAGCTCATTGCTAGTACTAACTCATCCCCATGTTGCTCACACTAGCAATTATAAGTATTACTCGTCAAATAATAAACCATGGGGCAAATTATACATTTTATATGTAAATTTCAAGTTTGACAATAAATTATTAGAGCGAGAACTTCCCTAAATTTGTGGGAGTTGGTTTAGTAAACCATATGTACTTGATCACTTCCCTTCACATCTCCGCTCTTTAAAAAAGTGTGGCACTAATTCACTAAGTAAAGACGTAATTGTTGTGAACTTGTACGATATGACTTTATCATTCACCAACAATTTATTCATTCATACATATATAAACATACATCACTTGCTATGTCTCTTGCCACAACACAGGAAGTCAAGTATTATATACAACTCATGTAATAAGATAACTACTCGACCATGTAATAATAAGAATCAAACACATCACAAGAGTGAAAATAAATACTTGCAAAGGTAAATCACACAAACATGAAAGCAAAGCTTTCCACCATTCAAGTACCCATTTCAGCAAAATATACCATACTTATTAAATTATAAAATAGTAAAGTTCTTCCACAAGTATTTCGCTGAATTGATTACTAATTATAGAGACTAATGCCATCAAAGGACATATATAATTTACTCTCAAATATCATGATCTATCAAATGATGAGCAATAGTTTAGAGGAAAACTTAGCTTTTCGAAGGGACACTTAACGTTGCCAAATATGAATTATCATTTGGTACGCACGAATCCACAAATACATGCCGCTACCCTTCCAACATCTTTGATGGGTCACCAACTGAGGATCAATGAAACCAAATATCTTGAACCATCTAGGCCAATTATTCTCTGTCCCCGTAATTTTTTACACAACTTTTCTAAAGGATTTATTCTAATTTCCACCATATCATTGATAGCCTTGATACAGAATCTCGTTTTTAAACTGTTGGAAATATTAGGTATATCAAGGCTACAATAAATTTTGTGATGGAGAAATCACCTAAAACAATTAAAGATGGAATTGGTATGTCATGCCATGGTCTAAAACCATTGCCTTAAAAACGAGATTCGGCCCGTCCAAGGTACAAAACGTTATGGCCGATTCGTTCCTCAAGGTTAACATCACTCCCACATACTCATGTACTTGAGTGTGAGGGATTGGAGTCACACAAGCTCTTGCTCAAGAGAGAATATAAGATAGATGAAAGGAATTGTTCTCTCTTACATACTAGAGACCAAACACCTATTTATAAGGATACCTTATAACCAACAAGAGAAGGTTACAAGTACCATAAATCACAATAATAATTTATTACATAATATTGTAACCTCCATATTTATGTGAATTATTGCCATGTTTAAGGCTCATAAGTGAGGGTTACTAGTTGTTAGCAATTCAACTAGCCATAACACTTACAATGGAATCCTAAGAAATTGCCATTTAAGTTTTGTTAATTAAGACTAAAGCCATTATTCCAACAGCTCCAACTAATAAAACTACACTAGATAGACCTTGGTTACCAAACTCTAATTGTCGTCGGGCCGTAACATGATATAGCAGTATATCAGTACGTTTATGAAAGTCCATTACCTTCTCACTATTTTCCTTCATCACTTTATTGACTTCTGAAATCTGGTCCTACACCTTTGCAAGCTTGTTCATCTCCTCTGGATGATCCACACAGTATTGCATGTGCTCCTTACGTTTAAGCCTAAAGAGCCATGCAGGTGTCAGCATTTGAGCATAGTTGCAAATTTTAGGAAAATAATAAATTAATGACCAGAGAGCTTACCCAAAATCTTTGTTTAAGCTTTTTGCTTGAGCAGTAGCAGCTTTTCCACCCCCACATCTCTTGTTAAAATCATCCTTCACTCGCTTAGAATAGCCATTGGGATCTGCCTTCAATCAGCCTCCACTGCAACCACACAATAGGCTGCAAAATCCAACATCTGGGCAAATTTCAGGTCTTAAACAGTTACAGTGAGGTGGACACGTTTTATAGAAGTCTCGTATATGAAATTCCATCAACAACCGGTTGGGTAGGAACAACCACTAATTAAACAACAAGTGTGAAGATTGCAGATGGTGACACTTACACAGGCATAAGAAAAACGGATAGCTCTGCTGGAGAAAGTGTCCCGTATTTTGGGTGATTACGAAGCCACTACTGGTACAGATTATTTCAATGCGGAGACTTCTCAAATTCTGAAGTTGCACATAAACTTTTTTACTCCTCAACGTTTCAATACATTTTAAATTTAAGAACAAACAATAAAGAAATCTAGGTACCAACAAGTGTTGTATTCATGTCAATCTAGCGTAACCTCGACAACAATATGAGTTGCTGTCATGTCAAGGTAGGGTAATTTAAATATACATATATTATTTACAAGGAAATTCAACAGCATAGTAATACAAGATAATTGAACCAAAAAGCCACCAATACATGAAAAAAGATAATAAAAAGAATTGGGAGTGAGGATGTATACCGCTTGAAGAGCTTGGGAACGCTTGCCCTAATGGACGAGTTGACGAAACAAAGTATGGAAGCCATTAGAAATCTCTGTTGGTGCAGCTGGTGGGCCTGGCGAGAGCATGGCAATGGCAGGAACAGGAATAAGAGCAGTGGCAGGAGCCTCCTCCACTTCTGTCATTTCCATGTCCATTGCGACTAACTCAGAAATAAATATATGCACACAGGCTCTGTAAAGCAATGATTGGTCAATGTTTTAACACGTTATCATTTATCAATTTCAACTGGGAAGAAAACAATTATTGCAACTTTTTACACATTGTGACGTCCCTCTTCAATTCACATCAAAATGCAACCCGAATCAAATGTACATCTCCAATTTATCACAAAAACATGTCAAAACAGAACAAGATACAATCAAATAGCAGGTTAGAGTTCAAATATCGTGAAAATGAAACAATTCAAAATAAAACATAACGAAAAAAAGAGAACAAAAGACATTACCCTCCTCTAACCAAGGAAATTACAGGCCTCAATACTTCTATTAGTATTTAGTAATACTAGCATTCACAACCTATTCTATTCTAGACTTGCTTAATGCTGAACCCGCTGGCTCTATCCAACTACCTAAAGGTATTCAATCACACTCTTGAATGCCGTGGATAAATAAGGTATCGAAATGGATTCTCAACAGATTGGCATACACATACACATGATAGATAGAACATAAGATGTGAGTATCGGCTTATAGATTCTTAACATTCAGCATACACACACACATGATAGAGAAAGCTTTAAGATGCAAAATCCAAGTATCCGCTCGCTTCTGAGGCATTGAAATAGCTTCTTAACATATAGCATACACATAGACACGATTGGACTATAAGACGCGAGTATCTACTCACCTCTGGGAGGCACTGAAGTAGTCCGGCACCATATGTAATTTGCCTTCGGTGGGCGTCCAACCAAAGGTCTATGATTCAGAAAACAAACTTTATCAACATATAAGAAATTCGCAAATATCCGCAGTAAAGGAAAAAAGAGCAAAAAACTGAATATTTATCCCATCACATGTGCACCACACTTTCTTACATTTATTAAAAAAAAAACCAGAAGGAGCAACTAAAGAGGTCTGTAAAGCGCATAATAGTTTCTCTTTCTCCTGCCCGCCGTTTAAGGTAGACAAGCTACAATGTAATGCTAACACACTTATCATAATTGAAATAGTGTTATGTTTACGATGGCACTGACTCATACTTCTAGTAATCAATATGTTTTGGCAACAAAATAGAAGTTTCAAGTGCAATCAAACTTGTTCTACTGGGTGCAAGTGGATAATTTGTTTGAAATAAGTTAAACCAGAGCAAAGTTAAAGAATCAATAGATAATATCTCAAGATCCAATGCAAGTAAATTTGACGGGACCGAAATTCACGAGTACTTTACAGGGTCAATGGCTCACCAAGGAGACTACTTCCCTGTGATGCAGGCTGAAGATCAGCAATATCATCTTCTTGGTTTGAACTCTTAATAATCGAGACTATAGTTTTAAACCAGCACTGAATAGCACAAACTAACATGCTTTTCCACAAGTAAGAAAAAAGTACTGAAAGTGATAGAAGCAAGAACTATACCAGCCATGGACAGAAATGGTTAAGTGATCCATACGTGAGAATACTTGAATCTTTAATGGGGAGATGAATTCAATTTCCGGGTCGATACTTGAGTGATGAGTTGCAGTAGGCAAAGTCAGGTCTTTAATATGAGATTCAAGGATCAGTAATTGAAGTTCACACATTCATCATAAATTTACAATGGGAAAGTGCTTCATTCATTAATTGGAAGCTAAAATAACCTTAACCCAAACCCTAAAGTCACACACAAATTCACTCTAATCAGCACCTGAAACCCTAAACCCCTAAAATCAGTTAGCAACCACGAAGAATCAACCAAGCAACACAACCATCCACACAATGGACTAGATTAAAATAGGAACAAAGAACAGATTAAACAAAATAAAAAAAGGAAGAAATAGCGATTGGAAGAGCAAATCTTAGTTAGAAAACGCAAACCCTCACCTCTTTCAAAATGGGAGGTAATAACGAAATTCGTCTGATTCGTTCAGGCAAGCAAGCAGCAAATGAACACGCGGAAAGCGAAAAGGATTTTTCTTACCTGAGACTTGAGGAGAGGGAAGATTGGAGAGAGACGAGTCTTCAGCGGTTGTCTTATAGATCGAGACGACGACGGCGAAAAAGAGACGACGGCGGTTCGGTGCACTGAGATTGGGACGCTTGAGAGTTGAGAGGGAAAAGAACTGAGATTGGGACGCCTGAGAGGGAGAGATGTGAAAGTTTCGTGGCCCTCTTGAGTTATACCTAAAATGAAATGAGAGTGCAATTTTATTATTGTGGCCAATTTAGCTGCGGGCCTATACCTAGCGCCCGCAGCAATCAATTTGTAGCTGCGGGCTTCTCTATATATCCGCTGTAAAAGTAAATTAGCTACGGGCTTACTTACTAGCCCGTAGCTAGAAGGGAGCAGCAATACCCATTTTTTCCACTAGTGAAAGTTCATGGAACTTTACTTTATTAGTAAGAGGTGTGGAATCTCTTACACAATAAATAATAGCCCGTATATTACTCCAAGTGGAGGACGGTGCCCGTTCATTGCCAATATATATTAAAGAATGAATTCAGTGAGTTCAGTCTTTGTTATGCATTTAGAATCATGAGAAGAGCAACCCGAATTATTTGAGGATTCACTACCACAAATTATGAATTCAGTCTTTCTTTGCCTAAATATCAGGTTTCTTTGCCTATGAAACCAGTGCTAAGATACCTCTAATATGATACCGGTTGAGTTAAAGAACTGGTTTCATAGGCAAAGAAACCTGATATTTAGCAGAACCAGTCTCAGATGAAAAAGTAAGAAACCATATGCTACAAAAAACTGGTTTCATTGGTTGTAATTAATTTTTTTATATACAAGTAGGACCCACTTGCTAGATAATATAGACAAAGATACGTATATTATAGTAAAATTGGTTTCTTTTTTTTACCGGATTTTTAATTGACAGGTTGAAAAAAAAATTTTGACCAAGTACAGAATGCCACATCATTGATCCGAAACATATGCTCCCCAACAATTAGCAACCGTTCGATGACATGTCCCCATCATTATCAGCCGTTGATAACAATGCACAACTTCCACTCACGCCTACCACTAGGCCCACTACCGCCAACTTCTTTGTTATTAAGCAAGTTCCCATTCATAATTTGGATAAGGGTTTATTCTACATCTCATATTCTCTCACATCCTCCCATCATTTCAATTTCTAAGTCTCTTCTTTAGTTTTTTAATTCATTCCCTCAGAAGCACCATATGAATCCTCCTTATATGCAAGTAATATGGAATTGCAACTTCACCAACATCGACGACGCCAATATAATAAATCAAGACTACTTGTATCTTTGATGTCAATATGAAGAAGCAAAGCCCTGCCACCATTTATAACTTCTCAATCTTTTCTCTATATTGAGGTTTTTTAGATCTTATTTTCTTTTATGTATTTCTCCAAGTTGTAACAAATTTGTCATGGATCTAATATCTAAATTTGGTACCAAAATTTAGTGCAGATCAAAATTTTTAGTTTATTAGTTTGTATCTAGCATCTAGTATAGATAATTTTTTAATACATTACGTCATATCAATTTTTTTGTAAATTAATTAATGTTGGGTTTATGTGTATATTGATCTATAATTTTGTTGAAAACTATAATTATTGATTATAATATCAAATATACTTTAGCCTCTCCCTTCCTTGTGTTCGTTCTTTTTATGGTCAAGAGGTTGGTGATAATGGAAATAGAAGAAGGGGGCTTTGTATTGTGCAAGCAGTGTGCAGTAGCACCGCATTTAATGTAATAAAAAAAAAATTAAAAATAAATAAATATATACAAAGAAACCAGTTTTCAGCAATATTTAATGTCCCATCATTTAGTGTGAGAGACGTGTGGGCTATAATATGCGGTTTCTTATCTTCTTTAAATTTTAAATTTAAACTTCCTAGAGAAACCGGACATAAGCTAGAACCGGTTTCTTAGACTAGCCTACAATACCAGATCAATCAACGGTTTCTTAACCTATGAAACCTATGAGATGTAGACCGGTGCAGCTCCGATTTCCAAGGCCAATCTTGACCGGTTTCACATGCATTTTTTGTAGTAGTGATTGCATATATTATCATTTATTGCATTAGCTTAGTAGTGCTATGTACTCAGCATTGCTGATGTATGTGTTTTGTTTGTTTGGTTATTGTTTCACCTCAATGACCCCGTGACGACCCATTCATGAATGTGCTTGTGAATGGCGAGCAAATCTTAGAGGTTAAGTTTCAGGTACAGGTGTTGTTGTGCATGGGGATCATTCATGAACATCAAGATGGGAATTTTAGTGCATAAACACTTATTTCAATATAATAAAGTCATTTTGGTTTATGTTTGGTTTGAATAAGGAACTATTATGGGGTAGGTCCTGAGTTGTTAACTCATTTATGGAATTTTATATTTTGATTTTATTAAAGCATTTCAAGTTATGTTTTAAAAGACTTCCGCTGTATTCTTTGTTTAGACTTACGCATTATCATGTGTGGCGTAACATCTCCACATTTTCTCTTTTTTATTGAGGTTTATGAATGGAGAAATTTTGGGGGTGTTACAATTATCCCTCATCTTTCCCAGAATTATATTTTGTAGATTAGTGGAGAGTTTTTATAATTCTATAATTAATTATCAAGAGTCTTCAGACTGCGCTATGACAGTCCTTAATAAGTCCATCTCTAGACCTTGCTTTCGAGGAAATTATATGGCCTACATTAAGGCTTAAGTGGAGGGTGAAACCCACTCCATAGCTTCATTAGTTTATTTAATTAACTTGTTCCTCTCTTCTGCCAGCAGTGCTAACTGGTGAGGAGGAGGATGTTGGCTCTTCTTGACTCTTCTTGCAATTGGCTAACTCCCTAGTAAGACTATCTGCCAATGAGTTCTTTGATCCTTGTATGTGTTCAAATGGTAAAATAAAACTGGTTAGGAATTTCTCAATTACTCTTATGATCACTAAAATCTCCTTCTGCATTGTAGGATAGTTGCATTCTGCTTTATTAAAACTTCCACTACTATACCGACACAATTTTCATCATCTTTTATTTTCAATACAGCACTCCAGTGTTCATTACTAGCATCTGTTTCTAAAATCAAATTATCTTCACTAGTAGGCAATGTTAGTACTAGTAAACCTTTACACAATTTTTCAAGTTTTGTACTATTTTAGAATCGTTGTTTGCCCATTTCAATAGTACTTCCTTTTTCAGTTTTTGTTGCAAAGGTTTCCTTAACGGAGCAAGATTTTTAATATAATGAAAAGCATATGTCAAACAACCCATAAACCTTTCTAGCTATTTTCTATCTTCAATTTCATCAGGAAGCTATTCTATCTTTTCCAGAATATGTTTTTGCAATATTGTTTGCCTGATTTTATTTCTAGACCTAAGAAGTATATTTCTTGCTGAGCAAAGACACATTTAACTTTTCCAAGAATAATGTCATGTTCAACACATTTCTGAGTTACTTCTTTCAAATCTTTTTTGTGTTGTTCTAGTGTTTAGAGAATATTAGGATATCATCTATATAAACTAAGCAACAATGACTTAATTCTCTAAAAATGTTATCCATTCTTCGTTGGAATATTTAAGGAATCCAAATGGCATAACTAACCATTCATAATATCCTTGAGGGGCACTAAATGCAGTTAGTGGAATACTTTCTTCTTCCATTTTGATCTGCAAATACTCACTTTTACAATCCATCTTCGACAACCAAACAACTCCCTGTATTCTATTGAACAAAAATGTTTTATTAGGATTATAATATCCATCAAACACAGTGTTGTCATTAAACATTTTATAATTTATTACAGTTAGCTTTTCCATGTTTTTCTTCTGCGTGATTCCTTACCATGAAAGTTGGACTGTTGTGTGGACATCTACTACTTATTATTTTTTTCTCCAATAGTTCTTTTATTTGTTCATCAAATTCCAAGATATCTTGATAAGTATAAACCATTTGTCCGACTCTATTAATCTTATTAGGATTTGTTAAAGTTATTTTAGCCAGCGCTTTATCCCTTTCCCAATATTATAAAGGGTTTGTTGAATATAGTTTTTCGCATAAATTTTCTTGTAGTATTTTAATCTTTTCCATTAAAGACATTTCATGCTCTGATATCCTCAGCATCATTTCACGTTGTGCAGGTGTCACTCTTTCACCACGCTGGCTGCGCGAAAATTCTATACTTTGATGTGTAAATGCCTTTACTAATTTGTTGATTGGGACTGAATGACCTTTTATAGTAAATATAATCTGGTTGGTTGTTTGGGTGCATGGAGAATATAACCTCTGAAAATTATTGCCAATAATCATATCATGTGATGGCTAATCTGTAGCCCATAATTTAGGAATGATACATTGAACTCCTCCAATTTCTATTGGTAAATCCTCTATTATGTAAGTATGTTCCATCATACTATCATTTGCAATTCTAACTTGCAAAGGGTTTTTGCTTTTACCCATCAGTATTCAGGAAATAGATTTCTCTTTCCAAAGGATACATAACACTCACTATCTATATATGCACTTAATACCTAGTCTTTAGACAAATGTTGATAGGAATATAAATGCTATTGGGGTTTGTGCTGGTTATGTCGTAAAAGTTTTCCATCCTCATGTTCAGTTCATCTTCATATACCGGCTCACTTATTGTTTTTATTTTATACCCAATAACTTTTCTTTTGTCCATTTTAAGGTCTTTTGTTTTTTCATCATTGTTAAGCTTTGCGGTCGACCCAATATCTATGCTATGTCTTGATGGCTCTCCCTTTCTAAATTCATATTTTTTGTTTAACTTCTCCAAGAATATTAATAATTGCTCTTTATCTTCATCGCTAGTCAATTTTATAGGTATTTTACCTCCTTATCGCTCAAGTTAGGGTTGATATGCCAATGTTTTTTACGATAAAGTTATGTCTACTCAGGCTTATGCTTCTATTGAGGCTTGGAATTCTTGCTAAAGGTTCTTCTCCATTATGGAGCTCACCTACTTCATCTATCATGAGCATGTTTGACCTATTTGGTGCACTTGGGTTCATGAAATATTCTTTCCATTTAGTTTTTATCACAATATCAATAGGGTTTACCTTTATGGTCATGATTTTCTTTTGTAGTTTATCACTTTTCTCATAATTTTCAGTATTTATTACTACTCTCTGTCTAAAGGTTAATTTTATGGTAGTAGCTAATTTTCATATTACCTTCCACCTAATCATGATCCCCCTTGATCCCTTCTTTATTAAGTTTGATCCTACAGTTAATAGTTTAATCGTTAAGGACCTAGGGGCATATGTATCATCAAGATTATGTAATACATTGGTTTACATATATAACTGACTGTCTCTTGACTTAAATTACAAGTGATTCCACAGATAATCTGATCATAAAAGTGTTTATGCCTTATATCACATACAGAACGTGAACAATCAACATTTTTTCAAAGTTTTGTGACGGGTTTAGGCTTACTTGTACCGCACCAATGCATATGTATCCATAATTTACTCTTTCTCTAAGTTTTTTAATGTGTTTCCAATTTATCTAATTAACTTCAGCTGCTTTTTTCTGACAATCTTCTTTCACTATGCTTCCTTCCATTCATCACACACATAGGTTGCTTTTTATGGAATTAGTGAGGTTTTAAATATTTTACTTTTCGTAATTTGTGGGAAATTCCAATCTCCCTTTTTCAAACTATCTATGTCTTCTTCATCAATGGAACATCCTGAATTTTTAAGTTAACCCAGAGTGGACCGTCCATCTTCCTCGTCATCTTTTCCATCATCTTTTACGTCTCTACTTTCCATCATATTGTATAATCCTAATTCATCTTCTTCACTTTCTTCAACATGATCATATCCTTCTTTAATTTCACTCTCTTTGTCTATACATTTGTTATTAGTGAGAGCTAATTCTACCGCCTCGTCTTCAGAGATTTCTATGTAGTCCCAACTTCCTAGGGCTTGCATTAACTTAAGGTTGGCTTTCTTCTTACATTCATTTGCATAATGACCTATTTCTCTAGAAGACCAACGTTTGCATTTTCTTTTCTTTTAAGGATAATATATGGCTTTTTTGAAAAACCTTCTTGGTTTCTTATATTTTTGTTTATAAATTTTTTTCTTATAATCTTATCCTCTAGCTTTATTAAATTTAATTCGTTGATAGATTTATTTTTCGTAGGGCTTTCTTTAGTACAGCCATATTCATTGGGCATGTCCCAATATGTTAAAAATTGTCTTTTCATTTGTTGAGCTCCTGGTACTTCTCTGCATCATTCCTCGACCCATTTTCTTAGAAATGCAACCCTATTACCTAATGAATCTCTATTGTTGTATTTTTCTGGCCTATTCCTGATATTTTTCACTTATTTCTTCATTAATGGGACTTGATAACTTGTCAAAGAACATTCCTAGGTTGGTTACATTAACACCAATTTTATAATAGTACCTTTCAAATTCAGTAATATAGTTTTCAACATACCTCATATTACAAATTGAAAGATTGTTTAATTTTCTTTGAAATTCTAACCTATTTTCATCATTACTGGCTTTAGTTTCTATAAAATCAACTTCTATGTCGTGACAAAGTCTAATAAATATATCAGTTGGTGATTTTAAAATGGGTAACTATATTTAAAAGTGGTTGATCTAACTGACATTTCACCTAGTTGTAAACTACTTGGCTCTGATACCAAACCAAAAGCACCAATGGCACTTCACCTAGTTATTTTCAAAACAATTCACTTGGCTCTGTTTTATGCGCTCCAGATTTTTTATTATTAAATTATTATACTTTGCTATGATACTAAACTAAAAGCACCAATTAAACACTTTTAAAATACAAAAAATTGTCTAATTATACTTTAACTAAGCTTAACTGGATGGTAATAAAGTTCTACTATAGTTTTAAAGGTAAATAAGAACCTTTTTGCAATTTATGAAACTTTGATGGCAAAACTGTAAATATGCTAGATGTATGTAGGTAAATAAGTTTGATTTTAGAGCAAAGTGGTAAATAAGTTTATTTTTAGCAATATTGTGGAGAAACCTTCTTGTTTTTGTAGCATTTTTTTTTCTTATTTTGAACTTAGTTAGTTTATTCGCGTATTAAACGATGTACCCGTTTTTTTGAAAAAATTGGTAAATTGCAGAAAGGCGTCCAACCCTTATCAAACAGAAATAAAGGGGGTGGCCAAATAAAACGTATAAAAGGTTTTATAATCTTTTTTTATAAAAAAAAACTATTTTAAAAAAAAAAACACCAACCCAGCTCATTTCTAACCCTCGCAGAGAGAAGAAACCCCTCGTCCTCTCGCACGCCATTTCAGTCCAAACTTCACTCATACTGGTCAGTTGCCGTCACTACTCTCACACTAGCCGACCACCATCAGAGTAGTTAACCCCAGCTCATTTGCACGTCGTCAGGTAATTAACTCTATTCTCTACCGCTCAATCTCTTTTTTTACTTTCTACTATTTCTTTAAATTTCAGAAAGTAATTGTTAATGTCCGGTGCAAATTCATGACTGTTTTGAGAGCTTGAGAGGGTGATATGAGTTTTGTTTCAGTGGTGGTCTCAAAGGTGGTTTTTAATGGTGGATTTTGATTTTCTTTGTTTTCTTTTGTTTTTCAAAATTAAAATATGAATTTAGAAGAGAAGAAGGGAAGACTTAAGAGAGTGAAGCAATTAAGCAAACCTTGAAGTATAATTTTGGTTTAATTTTGGTAAATGAATGGAGAGGATCCTACCTATTGATGGAATACGTCAAAGATTCCGTCTTGTTCATATATAGATGTTCGATTTTCTTTTTTTCTCCATTGCTCTCTATCTCTCTCTTCTCAACTCTCTCCTTTACTATCTCCTTCTCTCTCCACAACACTAATACATTGTTTGGATAAAAGGAAATGGAAGGCAAGAAAGAGAAGAGAAGGGGGGAGGGGGGGCAATTTCAGCTGTTTGAATAAATGGTTGGGTGAGGGACGGGGAAGGAGAGGGAGGGATCATTTCCCTCCTTCTTTAATAAGTTTAATCCCTCCAAAATTGAAAAGGTTTGGAGGGAAAATGGATCATACATCTTCCTTCCCTTTCTCTTCTCCCCCCTCCCCTTCTCTCCCCCTTTCCTTTCCCTCCTTCTATGTTATCTAAATAAAGTGTAAAGCTCCATTTTTTATACTATGAATCTTCTCTTCTCTTTCCCATCAGCATTTCAACATCATCTCCATCATCATCAATTTTAGTAAAGTGGGTCATCTCAGTAGCTTGCATGATAATCTTGCAATCAAAGAACAAAAATTTCACCATAGTTACAGTGTGTTTGGACAAAAAATGGGACGGAAAAGAAGGGGAGGGGAGAGAAGGGAAAGGGAGGGGAGGAAAGAAGAATAATCTAAACAAGATAAAAAATTCAAAGATTACCTCAAACTTTTGTAGAAAACCCTTCAAAATGTAAAGCTCAACCTCCTCTTGATGTAATTACCCTTGATTCAAACGCAATTTGCCTTCAATTTCTTTCTTAAATGGCTTATGAAGTGAAGAAATGGCTCAATTCAATGCCTTGAAGCTTATATAAACTAAGTTCGACGAAAGTAAGGCCTATAAGAAAGAATCTTTGAAAGATTCTGGTAAGAGATGGTAGTTTACAAACGTTTGGCATAGTTAAGGTGGGAATTTTTAAAACAACAATGGTGTGAGTTTATATAAACATGGTTTTAAAAGGTGGGAAAGTGCAATTTATCCTAAAAAGGTTTACAAAAGTTATATGCAGCACCAAAAAAGAAAAAGTGTTACATGGAAGCGAACCCGTAAGGATATGGATATGAATATCAAACGAACAACTTTAATCTAATTATTTTATAACTGTAAGCGATGCCTTGGGTATTTTTTTTTATGTAAATCTACAAGATCCTACATGACTATGTTTTTTCCTAAAATATAAATAACCAAAGTTAATTAAAGTTTAAACTGCGAAAAGTAAACACCATGCAAATGTGTCACTTATTTTGAAACGGAGAAGTATATAGATTGCTAAAAGCAAATTCATAATAATTAATATTGCACTTTGCTAGATTCTTTTTTCGGAATGCCATGAAACAATAAAAAGCTTAAATTTCTTCACTTTTTCTTTGTTATTGATAGCCTTTCTACTTTCATGGAGCTAAATTAAAAAACTTTGTTCTTTTGGATTGAATGGATGAATTAAACTGAAATAAATGGATCTCAACTGAACTGAACTGAAACAAAGGGAGCCGAATTAATAGAGCTGAACTAAACTGAAATTAATTACAATTATTCCATTTAAAAAGAATAGAGCCTATAGTATTTGTCATGATATCATTGATGTATCCACTATTCTCTTTCATCCGTAGCCAAAGTACTTGCCTAAAATTATTTTACACCTTCTGGTGTACGGACTATTGGTCCAAACATTTCTCTTTTTGTAAGAGATTTCAATTCTGCCTCTATTGTTTCCTTCAATTTTGGCCAATCATATCTTTGTGTACATTCTTCAATAGACCTTGGTTCACAATCCTCATTTTCATCTAAAATATCTAATGTTACATTGCATGCAAAAACATCATCAACGCCGATATGATTTTGGTTCCATGTAGCTCCAGCAACGATATAATTAATTGAAATTTCTTCATTATCAGGTACCTGAATATCTTCTTCCCCCATGTTTAAAGTCTCTTCTCGAGATCCTTTAAAATGATTTTCATCCTTGCCTTGACCATCATCAATTATTGATCTTTTCCTTTTTTGAGGATTTTATGGATTTGGAACCTATCGGTCTTCCACACTTCTAGTATTGGTTTAGACTCATTAGCATTTTTAGTTTGTCCTTCTGAGACCTCTATTTTAATTGGAGCATGTACCACTGGGATATGTGACTTAGTCAGTCTCTTAGTGTCAGTAGAAGATCCTGGTAATTGATTTGCTAATGTGTGTAAATGAATTATCATTTGAACTTCTAATTCACATTGTTTCCTACGAGGATCAAGATGATAAAATGGCAATTCATTCCAACTTATTTCTTTACCCAATTGTTTATTTTCTCCCCCTAAAGATGGAAAAACAGACTCATTAAAATGACAATCAGCAAATCGTGCCTTAAATAAATACCTCGTAAAAATATTTGATTATTGATAGGAATTCAAATCTAACATATATTCCCAACCTCCTTTGAGGACCCATCTTGGTGCGTTATGGTGGAGCTATCAGAACATAAACTACACAACAAAAAATTATGAGATAGGAGATATTGGTTACTAGCCAAGAACCAATTTGATGAAGACTTGTGATAACTTGTTGGCCTGATACAAATTAGTGCAGTTGCGTGTAATATGGCATGTCCCCAAGCAGAAAAGGGAGTTTAGACTTCATAAGTAATGGACTAGCAATTAATTGAAGACGTTTAATTAATGACTCTGCAAGACCATTTTGTGTATGAACATGAGCTACATGATGTGCAACATTTATCCCATAGACATGCAATAATCATTGAAAGTTTAAGAAGTAAATTCATCAGCATTATCAAGATGAATAGTCTTGATACGAATATCTGGAACATTCTCTGATCAGTCCGTTTTAGTGCATACTTATAGCTCATTTTAAGTCTCATTGCATGTAGCTTTAGAGCATTTAGAGTTAGGATTGCATGGTTTTTCCTTTCTTTGAATTTCAATTATACTTCACGAGTGTTTGGTTGTTTTTGATGTATTTCAAGAGAATTGGCACGTGTTGGAGTACTTTTGCGATCTAGGGACTTAGGGCATGTTCGAGGTGCGTGGCTCGTACTTTGGAGAGGCTCAAGTGAGTCAAGCTTGGAGGAATTGAAGGAAGAAGTCCACCACGGCCGTGGCACATATACCACGGTCGTGGGTACCTGTAGCAAGCAAAGCAGTATCATGAAGAATAGAAGAATGATTCGATAAAATCAGGTCACCACGATCGTGGTGATTTTGCCACGGTCGTGGTGCCTGATCTTCGCAGAATCAGTGGCTTGTTTGTATAGTTACTGCCTGGACGTTTTTAAGGCACCACGACCGTGGTGATTTCACCACGACCGTAGTGACCTGCTTTCAGTCTTTGACCCGTTTTGTCCGTCAAACTTTAATGACTCTTTTAATTAGTTTTCTTAGCTTAGACTTGTGATTATCTCATACTCTTAGTTTATAATTACACTCTCTTAGCCCTAAACTCTCTCTAAACACTTGGTTTCTTAATTGTTTCATCTTTGAAGATCGAATTCATTAATCAATTCAAGTAATTGTTCTTTAATCTCTTTCCTTTGATTCTATTGCTTTGTTTATGATGTTTAATTTATTGAATCTTCATTGCTTAGAATCCATGGTTAGTGAGTAGTTCCTAATCTAGGGTTTGGGTGAAAGCATGAATTATGGGCTAATTGGGTTGTTCTTGTAATTGCTTTATTCATGTCTAATATGCATTGTTCTTGGTGTTTTGACACCTTAGGGTAGACCTTAATCAAGTTTATGCTAGGGCTTAGATTTCAATTACTCTTAATTGATTGTTGTTGTCTAGTCATTCCCATGAATCAACTTAATTTCTAGACCAAGAGATTGGGTAGAAATTAAGAGGATCCTATTTAGGGGTTTTCCAATCAAATTGAATCCATTAATCAATTGGCTAAAGACCATTCGAGAGAGGATTTAGTCGATTGATTAATTGATTACTCTTGAGGACCATTCGAGAAAGGACTCAAGGACTTTAGAGGGAAACTTAACCTTGCCTGTTATTCTCTATAGCTTCGTAGTTGCATTTGTGTCGTGTCTTGCCCGAGTTCATACGAGTAACCCAAGCTCTAGTGTTTTCTCTATCATATCAATTCTCCTATTTAATTATTAGTTGGTATTCATTAGCTAGTAATTAGTTGGTAATCTATTCAATCTCAACCCCAAAAACCCTTCACTTAGGTAGTTTTGGACTTAGTGGACTAAACTCAATCCCAATTTCCTTGTGGTTCGACCCTTGACTTGCCATTACTACGTACTTGTAGTTGCTCGTTAGGTTTATAAATTGTGTTTCCTAAGCGGTTCTTAGTGCCTTAACGACACACTTAAAACCTCTTATCATTCTCGTAATTAAATCATTTGGGCAGTTAATCTCGCAAACGCCATGTTGCGAGTTGATAATAAAGAAACATGTGACAATGTAGTCCATGCATCGATTAAAACCATAAAATATCTAAATGGTCCACATAGGGGATGTATCGGTCCACATATATCCCCTTATGTACGTTCTAGAAAACTGGTAGATTAAAATCCTATCTTAGCTAGTGATAGACGAATTATTAACTTGCCTTGTGAACCAGCTGCACAAGAAACATTATTGTCGGGAAGAATCAGCTGGCTCTTTCATGAATGTCCACAAGAATTGTTCATTATTTTTCGCATTATTAATGAGTCGGGATGGCATAATGAGTCATGCCCAAATTACAAAGTTATCAGTAAACTTTTGGTTTGATTACTATCGCATGTGTTTCAATTGCATTGATTTTCGTGTAGTACAGACTAGTGGAGAATGTTGCTATTTTCTCCAAGAAATGTTTTCTGGCATGGATTAAGATCGTATCTGAAGGAATTCATCATTTTCTTCATTGATTGTCTCAATATGATAACCACAAATATCTTTAAAATTTAATGAATTCCTTTGAGACATGGGAGAGTACGACGCATCTATAATCTCTAAGTTTGTTCCTCACGACAATAATATATTTGCTCCTCTGGAGCCCTCTATAATATTTTTACTACCCAATATAGTACTCACATTACTCCTTTTGATCATCAATTGAGAGCAATATTTCCTATTCTTAAATATATTATGAGTAGTTGCACTATCAGCAAGGTACAATTCCTCGTCATTTATTGCCAACTAAACTTGAGGAGTATTTATGTTCTTCAAATAACAAATACGTCACAAAACCTAATCATGTCTAAGATAATTAATAATGATAAAATATCTAAATTAATAAAATACCCATACAATAAATGTCTTATAAAACGCAATAAAAATATAAAATCATAACACAACCATGAGTTTCACATGTATAAAACATAAATACTTCCTCCACTTTTTTTTACTTGCATCATTTCCCATTTTTGAAAGTTGCATATTACTTACATCATTTCCTTTCAGGGAAATACTTCCTCTTCATCTCTCTCCAATTAATCACATGGGTCCCCTTTTTTCCCTCTCTCTATCTCTCTCCTCTCCTTAATTCTTGTGCACATGCTCAATGATGCAAGTATAAAAAAACGGAGGAAGTAATATGGTATTGTTGGGTTGTACTTAATTTCCATGGGCATTCAAAATTCCCATCAATTTGCTCTTATATGTCTTGTTTGGTTCACTTGAAAAAGTATAAGTGGGGGAATTGGAAATTCATGGGAATTTCAACTTCCCACAAAACATTGGAATTTATTCACCCACCCTCCCCTTGGTCATTCACAATTCATGTGATTTGAAATTTCCTACATGACAACCAAACAAGATTTTTCAATTCCTAGGAATTTTATAAGGGAATTATATTCCTATGAAATCCTGATTCCTATGGGAAATAAATTCTCAAAACAACCAAAAACACCTAAGCTACTAGACTTTCGTACTTAAAAACACCAAGCTATAGGGGGGTTAATTATTCCCTTCGGGGGCGGTGAAGAAATCAATAACTTCTAAGTGAGTTGTATTACCGCAATCAAAATCACCTTCCCCATCCTCAATTACAAAGTTTGTCTCAACTTTCTTTCCCTTTTGCTTAAGTGATGCTTGGTAAAGCTCAACTAAATGTTTTGGTGTTCGACACACACGAGACCAATATCCTGTTCCTCCACAACAATAACATATAGTGTTTTCATTTTCACTTTTATCCATCTCACTTTTCCCTTCTTTTCGGTCCCACTTCAGGTGGGAATGTAAGTTCTTCAAATAACCTCCATTATAACATACCGTGAAATAACAACTGTAAAAATAACTTAAATGAATGACACGACGATCAAATCAGTGGTAACAAAAAAACCACCGAGACGGGGATGCCACTCCAAGGGATAAAATTAAACTAAAATAAAGGATAACAAGTCCCAAATAGTAGTCAAAACTTTATAATATATAGAGGAATGAGATGCCATACCCTCACCAAGATGACAAATCTATAATTAGCCTCAACAAGATGACAAACTTTAACTCCACCATCGTTCCAAGGCAAAAAAAATAACCAAACACAACTCCAACATAACACTCAAAACTGAGGAAATGAAATCTATTTAAGACCACCTAGGCAAGCAGTCCTAAACCCTGACTCATAGGGCTCGTCCACATGAATGACTATCAATACCTTCTTGCTAACACGGGTAAATCGCACAACCCCGTTCCACACTATAACAATTCTAAACAACATCTTCATCTTCAATATATCAACAAAAATCCATAATCAGCGGGAAATAACTAACAGTTCTCCCAGCCCAATTTAGGTTCCAAAAAGTGATCTTAAGTAAGGTTAGAATAATCATCAGATACGTGTAAAATTATAAGTCTAGCCATAACATGGAAAATAATTGTATGCATTACTTATGGACCTCATGGATTAAAATTACGGGCTAAAGGAAGAATACCTAAAAAAGATTAAACACGCGAAACAGGCAAACAAAACCATAAAGGATAACAAGGACTCCAATAATTAGAAAACACCCATTTTAACATCGAGAGAGCGAACGCTAGTGACCCGTAGCCCACTTCCTTAAGAAATGTCAATTCGCAACCTCCAGAACGATCTATGGTTTGCGCTCCCTACCGTCCGGGTCTAAGAATGGTCAAACTCCCGATACAAGACAATACACGTAGTATCACCCGACCTCTTAGACGACAACAAATCCTAGGTATCACCAATGCTGGGTAACACCCAACGTGATGTCCCTTGACCTCTCGAAGTGCATGTTCGTTATTTTTAGGACACCTTAGGTTACTCAACTTAATTGAAAAAAATAAAACATCAAAAGTACTAAAACAATACATTATTCTTCAATTCATCAAATTCATTAAATTCATGAAAACCATCAAAATCATAAAAATCATCAAATTCCTTCAAAACATCAAAGTCCTCAAACCTCAAAGGAGTATGGTATACTCGTCAAGGTGTACTACAAATGCATCAAAGCGGCATGAATTACATCAAAGCGTCGTCTGAGTTTGGATACGAAGTTAATTATGACCAAGTCGCCATACCCTACTCCGTACATAACTCTTGGCGAAATGATGTTAAGGGCAGTGTTATTCTCCCCCGACCATTATGACGTCGACAACTGATAGGCTAAAGTCGTATCACCCAATCAAAGATAAACCTAAGTCCTCTAACAATGGCAGTCAACGGAAGTAGGGTCAAATCCATAGAGAGACGGAGTTCTAAGTTAATACTTAGCCAAAAAGCTACTTCAGACAAAATCAGATAGAAATCAGCTGAACTAATAATTAGACACTAGAAAAACAATATAAAGAAGAATTTTACTCTATGAATCAAAGGTCTAGGGAATAAGTTCGGTCCACCATGCTTATACCAATCAAAGGTTCAAACAACTATCAGAACCTAGGTCGAGAATCGATAGATTAGAGCCATGTCAAGCTATGGTTAAGTCTCAACGCCCATAATTCAACATATGCAGCATGTTCACAAACATAATCATAATTACTGGTGTGTACTAGGCCTCTAAAAGTAAGACGGATCTGTACAAACGATTATTAACCTCAAGTAATCAAAGAAACTACTCAATAACGTTAATTACTCAATAAGAACAAATCACACCATAACCTATCTCATTAAACCCTAGAAACTAATAGCAATTCAAATAATCATGGTATAAACATGGCTTCCCTCTCTAAATCCCTAGAAATTAAACAACTCACTCATAATTGAATCAACAATAATAAATCTAATATGAAACCCTAATAATTGCATCATGAAAGAAAAAATAATTAAACTAAGCAATTAAGAATAATAAAAGAGATTAAAGTAGAGAAGAATACCAAATGACGGAAAGCAAGAACTTTTATTAAAATCGAATCCAAGGTTCAATCACCTTTAATCTAATTTAAAGTGTTTAAACTAAATAAAACTAAGCTAAGAACTATGGGAAATAAAACTGAATAAAAAGATGTCTCTAAAATATGAGGAAAGGTATTTATAATACCCCCAAAAGTCTAAATGAAAACGGAAAAATAAAGATAGAAAATCGCGACATTGAGTGCGGGACCTGATTGGGCAAAGGCCACCCGATCGGGTCCATAGTGAAATTTTCCTCAACTTTGTTTATGCCTCATGCAGCCTACAACAACAGGAATAGAGAAATTGGGCTCCACCTGATCTCAGGCCCGATCGGGTGGCAGATCGGGTGCAAGGAAGAGTGGCCCAGCTGGATTCTTAAATCAGCGCACAAACAACAGCACTTCAATGTGAGTTAAGGACTGCCCGATCGGGTGGCGAGCTTATAAGCCTAGCCTGGATTCTTCATACGCAGATTGGCAGCAACATCATTGGTGAAACTTGGCTCCGCCCGATCGGGTGGTCCTTGCCCGATCGGGTTGGGCCTAAGATGGCTCAACTAAATTTCTTCGTTCTCTCGCCCGATTGGGTCGGGCAACGTCCGCCCGATCGGGTACGAAACTTTACCGCCCGATCGTGCCATTTCTTGCCCGATCTGAGTACGGGAAGCTCCCTTTTGACTCTTTAGCTCTCAATTCTTCACGTTTAGAGGTCTTGTGACCTCCTAAACTATCCATAAAGCTCGTGAGCCATCCTACGTGCCTCTTAACATCTCGTAAAGCCGTGGTTGCTTCCAAATAGCACGGAAATAAGGAGAAAAACTCCTTAAAACCTGCAACTCAACACTAAAACACAAAACCACAACTATATACGATAGTTAGCATAAAATAGCTCCGAAGAGCTCCAATGACGCACAAATTAGCTCATAAATAGGGGAGAAAAGTCTATATAAATACGTGATATCAAACTCCCCCAAACTAAACCTTTGCTTGTCCTCAAGCAAATAGAACATGAACATGGAATAGATTGCCTCATCCCATAGATAAAAATCAATCAAAGCTCAAAACGTTTTCAAGACTAAGAATCGTTCAAGCAGGCAAAATTCAAGTTCGGCTAATCAAATCCATCCAACCACCAATCATCCAAGTAATTCATCAAATTCAAGCATCCACAAGGCATACAAATCCTGAAAAGGCTCTCACAAAGGTGTCACTCCTCTCAATTTTGTGGCAGGCAAAGAATATGCCCGAACACTCACCAACCCGACCATAAATGCCCTTCACACTCACACTCTCATGTGTTTAAGAAGGTTAAATGACGCTCATCCTAGTCAAGTCGACTCAATTAGCAGACATACTCTTTTACTTTGACAAACTGACTCGAAATCAATCCAATAAACAATGCAAACACGAGCTCAAGAGGACTTTATAGGGTTGTAATGGGGCTTAGGTAAGAGGTATGGGATATTTTTGGGTAATGTGGTGGAAAAACCGAGAAAGGGGGAGCATGAATCATACAAACAAGGCGAAGGATGGCCTAAATAACTCCCATCAACACCATATAACCACGAAAAATAAACCAACTCTCATAAATCGATGAAAGCTCACAACAAACCCAATTTTCAAGAAATGAAGCGAATTTTTTCTTTATGTACGTACGTGAATGAAGGACTTTTAATTCTTTTGAACTTTTATTTCATTTTCCTTCATTTTTCTTAACTTCATTCATGCAACTCTAATTTTGCTTTTTCTTTTCTTTTTCTCACACTCAAACCACAACAAATATACTTTTAATCCCTCAACAACCAAACCAAACCATGAAACCAATCTCAAGCTCAACCCATTCAAAAGCTCCCCCAAGCTAGGCTTCGAAATAATATCGAAATAAAGGCCATGGGCTCATAATAAGGGCTTTAGTAACACGAAACAAGTCATTAGGCTCAACGGGGCTAAGGAGGATTAAAGTATATCAAAAATTCACTCTAAAGCTCAAGAATCAGATAAAAGAACGCCTCTATCACAGCAAAAGCTACAAGTCATCGAATATCAGACAAGTACGAAGTCAAAGTCAAGATCAATCCACTAAAGAGGAACTAACACACAAAAACAGACTGGATAATGATATGAATCCAATAGGTTACAAAGAGACCTCACAGTGTAACCAATTCAGGCATGCAGCACAATGTGATGTAATACAATCAAAACTCGCTAGAAACATAGCAATCAGACATCAAATCATAGCCTCAACATCACAAATGTCCAGCTATCCAGAAAACAGAGTCAAATCATTTTCAATAAGAGCACCAAGGGGCACAGGGAGGCAACTAAACCAGCCATGGAACCATATTTTTTTGATTTTTTCAGTATTTTTTGAAAGTAGTAAATCTATCCTAGAAAGCAGTAAAAGAGATAGAGAACACAAACAGAAATCCTCCCCCAAGCTGAACTTGGCAGTGTCCTCAATGCCAAAAGATAACAAAGGACAACACTAAGAGGAAAAACCATGTTAGTACCCTCACTCTCGCTGACTAAAAAGAAGAAAAATAAAAAGAAAAGGAAAAAGGGGAAAAATACGAGTTGCCTCTCGCACAGTGCTGTTTATAAAGGTCTCGCACGACCATAATACCTCCATCTCTCAAATAGGAGGGGCTAAGTAGTGAGAGCCACCCTCATCAAACATCTTTCTCCTCCAAATGTTCTTGATAATACCTGCAGACGGTGAGGCAACCTTAGGTGTAATTGGAACCTTCTCCACACCTACCTCATCCAAAACCTCAGCCCTGCAAGAAGATTGTTCAAGCATAGGTGCCTTAACAGCATTGGTTAGTTTAAAAATCACTTTATCATCACCAACACTTAGAGTTAAAGACCCAGACTTCACATCAATAACAGCACCAGCAGTACAGAAAAACGGTCTACCCAGAATAATGGGAATCTGGGCATCCTCATCCATATCTAGCACCACAAAATCAACAGGAATGTAGAATTTTCCGATCCTCATAGGAACGTCCTCTAAAACACCTAGGGGATATTTTATAGAACGATCAGCCATCTGTAAAGTGATTTGTGTGCATTTAAGTGCTCCCATGTTCAGTTTCTTATAAACAGATAATGGCATAACAGAAACAAAAGCACCTAAATCACACAAAGCTTTATCAATGAATATAGGTCCAAGATGGCAGGGAATAGAAAAACTACCAGGATCTTTCAACTTTGGTGGGGTTTTATTTTGAATAAAAGCACTACACTCTTCAGTAAGAGAGACACGTTCTACCCCACCAAAGTCTCCTTTCTTAGTTATCATATCTTTCAGAAATTTGGCATAAACAGGGACTTGGGTAATCGTTACCTCAAGGTTCTTGACCATAGCCAAGAACATACCAAACTGCTGATCGACCTTTGATTGCTGCATCCTGTGAGGAAAAGGTAGCCTTGGTGTAAAGGGCGTTTCAGAAACCTTTGTCCTTTTCTTCCTTGTCTGTTCAGCTTCCTCAGATAAGTCGACTTCAGACGTCGAATCTTCCCTTTTCCTTCCTCTACCACCTTCTTCTTCCCCGTAGTTGGGGTAACCTCATCAATGGGCAATGGAGAAGCATCATAAGCGGTGCCACAACGAAGAGTGATGGCATTCACGTGCTCTCTCTGAATGGGTTGCCCTGACACTTCCCCTTGATGCCTCTGAGCATTAGTGCTTGCTAATTGTGCAATTTGAGTCTCGAGAAGTTGATGTGCTTCTCTTGGGCTCTTTGTGCTTCCTCATTAGTCTTTTGCATGCTCAACATCAGCTTTATCACTTCAGAAATGGAAGGCTCTTGTGGGTTATTGTTTTGTGGATGTGGGGTGTGAAAATTTTGTGGAGCTTGGAAGTTATTGGGGTAATGGAAGTTTTGTGGTGGGGGTCTTTGAAAATTTTGTGGGGTTTGATAGTATGAGGGTTTAGGATAGTTTTGTGGAGGTGGAGGTTGATGGTTTTGTGGATTTTGGTAGTTATGTGGAGGGGGGAAGTTTGGTTGTCTCTGTTGAAAGGCGTTTGCATGCTCCATCTGAAGTTGACTGAACTGACAGTCATGCCTAAAATGACCTTGAACACCACATACCTCGCAGTAAGATGAGGTAATGGGTGCCATGGAAGACATAGCATTAATACTCAAGGGAGGTGCTGTTGAGGAAGAGGATTTCAAGATGTCAATCTGCTGGCTCAGCTTCGCTATCTGCGAAGTCAATAATGCAATGGCATCTACCTCCAATACTTTCCTCGTGAGGCTGCGGGAAGTGGAATGATCATTGGCTGCAAGGTTTGATAGGAAATCATAGCCTACATCCACTTCCTTATCAAGAAAAACTCCTCCCACAGACGAGTCAACTATACTCTTCGTCTGAGGCTGCAGACCATTGTAGAATGTCTGCGTAAAGAACCATTTGTCCATCTTGTGATGTGGACACTCTCTCTGTAAATCTCTAAACCTAGCCCACGCTTCCCGTAATGTTTCATCAGGCTCTTGGGAAAATGTGGCTAGTTTGTTTCTGATTTCTGCTGTCTTTGTTGGTGGATAGTACTATCTCAGAAACGCAGCAGAAATCTCACTCCATTCTGTTTCTTTCACGTTGTTCAACCATTTCTAGGCTCTATCTCTCAAAGAGAACTCGAACAACATGACCTTTAGTTGATCTGGAGTGACGCCGACATGTTTGACGGTTCGACAAAGCTGTTGAAACCGTTGCAGATGATTTGCCGGGTCTTCAGTAGGATGCCCACCAAACTGATTTTGCTGAACCATGCTGATGAGTCCAGGCTTAATCTCGAAATTGTTAGCGGCGATGGTGGGCACTGGTAGTCCAATAGAAAGACCATCTGGATTGGGCACCCCATACGACTTCAGTGATTTAGACATAACTGAACTCGAGGTGTCTGTTCCAGAGGTGTTCAGCTGGACAGACTGCTTTTCTCTCTGAATTTTCTTTCGAATCTGCCTGATTGTTCTTGTAAGATTGGGATCCGCTGGGATGGGGGAACCGTTTCTTTGAGACCTGGGCATACAAAAGAAACAAAAATAAGCAGTAAATTGTACCTCAATTGGGACAATGAAGTTCCAATGAGGCACAGAGAAGTAGACCAAATAACAAAACAAAAACTTAGAAAACTAGCCGTCTCCCCGGCAACGGTGCCAAAATTTGATAGGCTAAAGTCGTATCACCTAATCAAAGATAAACCTAAGTCCTCTAACAATGGCAGTCAAGGGAAGTAGGGTCGAATCCACAGAGAGACGAAGTTCTAAGTTAATATTTAGCCAAAAAGCTACTTCAGACAAAATCAGATAGAAATCAGCTGAACTAATAATTAGACACTAGAAAGCAATATAAAGAAGGATTTTACTCTATGAATTAAAGGTCTAGGGAATTAGTTCGGTCCACCATGCTTATACCAATCAAAGGATCAAACAACTATCAGAACCTAGGTCGAGAATCAATAGATTAGAGCCATGTCAAGCTATGGTTAAGTCTCAACGCCCATAATTCAACATATGCAGCATGTTCACAAACATAATCATAATTACTGGTGTGTACTAGGCCTCTAAAAGTAAGACGGATCTGTGCAAACGATTATTAACCTCAAGTAATCAAAGAAACTGCGCAATAACGTTAATTACTCAATAAAAACAAATCACACCATAACCTATCTCATCAAACCCTAGAAACTAATAGCAATTCAAATAATCATGGTATAAACATGTGTTCCCTCTCTAAATCCCTAGAAATTAAACTACTCACTCATAATTGAATCAACAATAATAAATCTAATATGAATTCCTAATAATTGCATCATGAATTAATAAATAATTAAACTAAGCAATCAAGAATAATAAAAGAGATTAAAGTAGAGAAGAATACCAATTGACGGAAAGCAAGAACTTTTATTAAAATCGAATCCAAGGTTCAATCACCTTTAATCTAATCTAAAGTGTTTAAACTAAATAAAACTAAGCTAAGAACTATGGGAAATAAAACTGAATAAAAAGATGTCTCTACAAATATGAGGAAAGGTATTTATAATACCCCCAAAAGTCTAAATGAAAACGGAAAAATAAAGATAGAAAAATGGCGACATCGAGTGCGGGACCTGATTGGGCAAAGGGCCACCCGATCGAGTCCATAGTGAAATTTTCCTCATCTTTGTTTATGCCTCACGCAGCCTACAGCAACAGGAATAGAGAAATTGGGCTCCACCCGATCTCAGGCCCGATCGGGTGGCAGATCGGGTGCAAGAAAGAGTGGCCCAGCTGGATTCTTGAATCAGCGCACAAACAACAGCACTTCAATGTGAGTTAAGGCCTGCCCGATCGGGTGGCGAGCTTATAAGCCCAGCCTGGATTCTTCATACGCAGATTGGCAGCAACATCATTGGTGAAACTTGGCTCCGCCCGATCAGGTGGGCCTTGCCCGATCAGGTTGGGCCTAAGATGGCTCAACTAAATTTCTTCGTTCTCTCGCCCGATTGGGTCGGGCAACGTCCGCCCGATCGGGTACGAAACTTGACCGCCCGATCAATAAATCGTCTCCCGATCGGGCCATTTCTTGCCCGATCTGAATACGGGAAGCTCCCTTTTGACTCTTTAGCTCTCAATTCTTTCCGTTTAGAGGTCTTGGGACCTCCTAAACTATACATAAAGCTCGTGAGCCATCCTACGTGCCTCGTAACATCTCGTAAAGCCGTGGTTGCTTCCAAATAGCTCGGAAATAAGGAGAAAAACTCCCTAAAACCTGCAACTCAACACTAAAACACAAAACCACAACTATATACGATAGTTAGCAAAAAATAGCTCCGAAGAGCTCCAATGACGCACAAATTAGCTCATAAATAGGGGAGAAAAGTCTATATAAATACATGATATCAACAACTCAAATTCTATACAACATTAACATCATACTAAATAGAAACCCAAGGAACTAAAACGTAAATTAGCAACTCTTGGCACTATATAGCATTATCATACTCAAAGTAAGCCTAAAAATGCTTATAACAACCTAAACATTCATTAACATACATATAGGAGTGATGTGAGAAACACAAAATAAAAACAAGAACTAGCACAGAGGGGAAGCAGTAGCCCCGTCGCGAGGTGCGACCAGGGACGTGAGTCACGACCTGGTGCCTCACGAGGTGCGACGATGCTCGCGGGTCGCGAGCAGGTCCTTCTCTGTTTCTTGCGAGAAGCCTTGCACGTATTTCGCCTAAAATAATTTCACACATCCAATGCAACACATATCATACGAACTCAACACAAGTCCAAGCCTACCCAATTCCATATGAATTTAAGTCTAAGCATATGAAAACGTTAATCATCAATTCCACAATCCCAAACACTGACATTATCGAAATCCATAATTTCCATTCAACCACAACAAAACCAATCCAACACAATATTACAACAAGGGGACTAAATCAATGGCATAAAAACATGTTAGATACATGAACTCAAATAAAAAGAACAATCCTAACATGAATCTAGCAAAAGTAGTACATATGAAATTCCTTAAATAACGCCCTAACATGATTCTAAGTTATCTAGCGAGAATTCTAACTAAACGAAGGTTACTTCTCATCTCTAACGTGGTAGAAAGATGTGAATTACCTTGTTCAACTCGTGACGTGCAGAAAATACGGTAGAGAATAGCATAGGAATCGTACGACACTTTGTCTTTTTTGTTGCCTACAGACACGAGCAAAAAGCAACCTTAGATTCACCCCGTAAAAAGTGAAGAAATAAGCTCTAAAACCAACATCGAATGACTGATCTATGTGGAAGAAAAATGGAAGAACAAAGGAAACCTCTTCCTTTACTTGTGATTGGCGTGTGAAATGAGTGTGAGGGAGGAAGTGATTTTCTGTTCAAAGTTGACAACGAAGGGGAGGTTTAAAAGAGATGATTAGGGTGAGTAACGGGGAAAATTAAGGCCATCATAAAGCGGCCAATGAGAGTGAGTGAAGGGGTGAGACTTGATGCGTGTCGCTTCCGCAACAAAATTAAATTTATAAATCAGTCACTAACTCTAACAGATAGATAGGGAAAGTAAGGGGTCGAACTCAGAGACTGCGTTATTATCTTAAACTATTATAAAACTATTAATTATATAATTTAGGGGGTTTGAAAGATATAATCTATACTAAAACTCTAACAGGTATATAGGGAAAGTAAGGGGTCGAACCCACAGAGACTGCGTTATTATCTTAAACTATTATAAAACTATTAATTATATAATTTGGGGGGGTTTGAAAGATATAATCTATACTAAAACCTGACAAAACTACTAATCTTAAATACTGAATATAAATGGCAGAAAGAAAATTTGGTTCTAAAATATAATAAATAAGCTAATAGGAGACATGTAACTTTCTATAGATATTGGGTATAATCATCGACTCATTCGACTAGTATAGGATAGGTTGGCTAACTATATAACCCATTGAAAGCAAGTAGATTACTAGTTTTATCTTTCTTACTCGTTAAATCCCGTGAAAGCACGTAAATTTAATCCTAATCAAGCAAAAATAATCCAAACATGAAAGCATGTATCAAATCATCAAACTTGACAGCATTAGCAACACCAATCAACTAAACCCAAATTAGCCAGTAAGCTGCAACAAATTGAATTCAGTTTTTACACAAGATTCTAGCAATTATAATTAGACCAGAAAGCTGCAACCTAATTAAAACTACTATCATTTTAACAATAGAAACATGAAATAATTTAGGTGATCAAACTAAATCAATAAACATGAATCAAAATCCAGATAATAAACCTTGTATAAATACACAAAGGAAACTAATCGTTCATAACACAAACAAACTCGTAATCTCATAAACCCATAAATCAAATAGTCAATTACATGTTCCTATTAGTGTAAACTACTCTAAATTAAACATAATAACTAAGAAAAGAGATAGAAGAAATAGGGAAAGTCATTGTGATGAACTTTCGGACTTCGTCGTCTTCCTCTATACCGTCGTCCTCTGCTCTGCTACTGCTTCTGGCTTCTTCTTATACTCTTTTTGAACCCTCTTCACATTTTGGACTGCTTCTTTATTTCATTGCTGTGTGTTCCGTTTTTTTAATGAACTCAGGTTGTTATTGCCTTGCTGGTTAGTTTAAGTGGGCCAGCACAATTTATTTTCAATCTACTAATACAATTATAAGGGATGGATTGCTTCTGTATAATATAGTTTTGCCCTTGTAAACAGCTGAATTAGCTCTTACTTCCTTTTTCAAAGTTGTATATCTCGATCTCATCTTTCAGTAACCACTTGGATCGTCTTGTTTCAACTCCTTATGAATGAGTTATGCCCAAAATATTATATCAGCCCTGCACAACTAGTCATACTCGATTTTAGTGTATCTTTCAAGCTTTATATAAATGAGTTGTCACTTAATAATTAATTTAGACACAAATTAATCTTTTAAAGACTGAAAATAATTATCAAATTATGAGAACTGAAATATCATAAAAGTATACTATTTGACTCAATTAACATAACAGAGGATGATAAATATACTATATTAAAGGGTAAAAATATGTATAATTATGTGTTTATCAAATTCCCCCACACTTAGCTTTTGGTAGTCATCGATCAAAATACCACTAATAGTAAACTATATGCAACTTATAAATTAAATGCAAGAATTGATATATCACCTCAAAACTCTTTATTGGAAATAACTAAATTAGAGAAGTATACGACAAGAAACTAAAACATTTTATTGTTAGTGATAGAAAAAAAACAATTGATAAAAAAGTTAGTGGGAATACTATACTCCTAGCGTTGAAATTTGTCATACTATCAAAATTCATAATAATTCATGGACAAATGGTTTTCTTTGCAACTCATAAATAGCTAGCATGAGTTCACATTTGTGAATACATCAAGTTCAATAGATAGACCCTCACAAGTATGATTTAAACACTCAACCCTCATGTGTTTAGGGTTAAATAATATTCTCTCAAACCTTCAACCAAGTCGACTCTAAATGAAGTATATTTTTTAAACTTGACTATCGTCTCAATTCTCCACTTTAAAAGTGACAAGATGTATAAAGATTAAAAGGACTTTCAAAAGGTTGTAACGTGGCTAAGGTTAAGGGTAGGGATATATATGGGGAAATGTGGTGGTAAAAGCCAACTAGCGGAGTAAATGAAATTTAGGAACGATGGCCAACAAATTGCAAAGGCCGTAAAAACATCCAACCACCAACATAACACACTTTTTCACCAATAAAGATCAAGTACAACCTTCTTTGACAACTTAGCTTGTTTTTCATTCGCCACTTCACAATATAACTTTAAATTCTATTCTCAAAAGAGTTTGCAAATATATATTTTTCTTTTCTTTTCTTTTCTTTATTTTTTCTTTTCCAATTTAATAACATATGCAAAGCTTTCTATTATTCACCCCCTTTACGACAACCCCTCAACACAAGCTCAAAATCAATCGATCAAAATCATTATTCCAACTAGATAGGCTTATATTTAAAGTCCATAGGCTTATAATGAGGGTATTCATAAAAATAGGGAAAATCAAAGGCTCAAAAGGGCTAAACAAGGATAATATTATATGAAATTAAACTCTAGAAGCTCAAATATATTAAAAAGAACGCCTTTATCATTTCTTCATAGTCATCTGTCCCAAAAGTTTCAAAGAGTACCAAGTCAAGTTCAAGAGCCATGCATACTTCATTGAGGAAACTATCACACAAGAAAGAAAAAATGTGACTGATGCAGATGTGTCAGTCGATTAGGCTCTGAATCTCACAAGGTTTTGGTCTATCCATCTAGCCAACTTATTTAAGAGAAGAAAGATGATTTTTCCAATTATATTGTTTACACTGATTTACCACACTTGTCTTGGGCAAGTTTTAGTTCTAATACATGAACAGAGCCAAGCATCTCCCTTGGAAACTTTTCTAGTCTCACGCAAATGCTAAATTGCTAATCAGTAATGACATCATCTGACATTCTATATAAACACTTTCTTCCCTATCCAAAAATTTCTTCATTTTTATCTCTTTTACCGCAAATTAGACCTTACACTCGAGTGTATGATGAGCATCATACACTCGAGAGAAAACGGCTGCGTATTACATTTGCAAGTGGTCCCAAAAAATTGATGAGTGGTCCCAAAAATTTCAAGTGGTCCCAAATTTTGGGCAACTTTTGGCGGTTTTTCAAATTTTCAAAAACTGACTAATTCCTCTCACCTCAGCTTGTACTATAAGTACTCGATTTTATTTCTCTCTCCTATTAAACCCTCTTCATATTTATTCTACCATCTTTGTTTCTCTTCCCATAATTCTATGCAAAAATTGTTGTATTAAATTCTGCATTAAATACAGAAAATTGTTAGTTTTTTTTTGTTTTATGTACATTATACTTAGTTGTTTGTTGTTCATAAAAGATGGATGGTTTAGATGGAAGTGGTGATGTAAATGAGGTAGATGTAAATGATGATGGTGATGGTTGGAATGGTTTTGATAATTCTAACTTGAATGAACAATTGGATGATGGAGTTAATCATGGTAGTGAAGATGCAAATCCAGATGACATATCTGGTAATGTTAAAAAATACAACACATTTATGAACAGTACATTGTCTATGGTTTGTACAATGAACATATATTGGTGGAAATGGAACATGGTCTGAACATGAATGTACTTACTTGTCAATGTGATTATTCATAGTATTATAGTTTGATAGTACAATGTACATACAACTATGACAAGTTGAACATGTTTTTAGAGTTAGTGTACCTTTTTGTTTTTATCATGTTTATTGCCAAAATTAGTGAGTTTATGATATATTGTATGAGTAAACCAAATTTGAGTGTTCCTTATAATGTGTGATTTAGATTTAATTTTCAAATATAATTTAGCTTATTGTCATGTGCTTTTTATGCTTATTATATTTACAAATATTCTATATGTGTTTTTGTGTTGTTTTATTTATATTAACGTGTACACATTTTTCTTGTCATGGTTAGAGTTTCACGAGGCAGAGGTGTCTGAATTGTTATTGAAAGAGGTAGCCAATGATGATGAAGCATATATGCTGTACAATGATTATGCATTTAGGAAAGGGTTTGAGGTACGTAAGGACAAAATTTCTTGGAGACTTGGTGGTAAAGTAATGAGGCAACTTATTTTTGTTTGTAGCCGAGAAGGCGTTAAGAAAGTTGATATTGGATCTTCCAAGGTATTGAGTGAATATATGTTGTTTTAAATTTATAGACTTAGTAGACAACTGTATTGATATGAAGAAATATATAATGAAATGAATATGTTGAAATGAGTTGTACAATGAAGGTAATTAGATGGACATATTTTAAAGAAGCTAGGTATATTATATTAAAATGAGTTGTACAATGAAGGTAATTAGATGGACATATGAGTGCAGGTAGTGAACATATAGTATCCAAATGATGACATTGCATTATTGTTATTGTCCATGTATATAGTGAAATGTACATTTAAGTTGATTGGCATCATTATTTAATGTACACATATTGTTTAGTAAGATGGTCATTTTGTTGAAAAAGATGTACACATGTGTACAGGGCATGAACATATTTGTTTTAATGGTTTCCATCTTTGCGTAGTAATATATAGAAATTATGGGATGTACATTTAACTTAATTGGATGATCATATGGTTCCAAGAAAAGAACATATGTTATGGAATATGAACACACCATAGTTTTAATGTTTTCCATATTTGCGTAGTAATATATAGAAATTATGGGATGTACATTTAAGTTAATTGGATGATCATATGGTTCCAAGAAAAGAACATATGTTATGGAATATGAACACACCATAGTAGTCAATGTACATAAGTGTAACTTGTATGAACATTTAATTTTATATGGTTTCCCAGGCATATGTGAAGCTTGATCAGCATTGTGGTTGTAAAGCATTTGTTCAATTTGATGTTGTAAAAGAAAGTGATGTTTTCATTGTTGTCAAGCATCACAAAATTCACAATCATCCAATGGTACCACTTAGTCAAAGACATTTGGTAAGGTCTCATAGACATGTGAGTAATGAGCAGATAGATATGATAAACAATATGAGAAGAAGTGGACTTGGCATCGCGCAAGCAATGCGTGTTTTGAGGAATGAAGCTTGCGGATCACAGAATTTAGGGTTTATGAGCAGAGATGCCTATGATGCGGTGGCCACCCAAAAGAAGGAGTTAGATGGATGCGATACTAATCAATTGATCAGTACTTTACTCAGAGACAAGCGGAGAAAAGTGATTTTTATTATGATTTTCAGTTAGACAAAGGAGGTCATCTAGTGAGTTTTTTTTGGAGAGATGGAAGGATGAGAAAAGACTATGAGGTGTTTGGTGACTTAGTTGTCCATGACACGACCTATCGTACTAACAGATATGGTATGATATGTGGACCATTTGTTGGGATGAAGCATCATCAGAGGAATGTGATGTTTGGTGTTAGGTTTATATTGAATGAGACGACTGATTCTTTTGTTTGGCTTTTTAGTTCCTTTTTAAAGAGCATGGGGGGAAGCCACCTATTACCGTAATGACCGATCAAGATTTTGCTATGGCGAATGCTCTGAAAATTGTCTTCCCTAATGACATACATCGCTTGTGTTTATGGCATATTGGCAAAAATTCGATAAATAATATTAAGGGTTTGAGGTCGAAGGACGGGTTTGTGGATCTCTTCAATTATGTTCTAAAACATTGTGAAACAAAGAGTGAATTTAAACACTACTGGAAGAGGTAACACCTCCTTTTTATATAAGAATTTGATCCTATTCATTCATTTTCCATATTTATATAATATATGTTCAATTTCATTGTCTAATTGTACACTTATTTAAAATGCGTGTTCAATGGTACTGATGGTATGTGCACCCTTATGTGGTGTAGACATTAAAATATCCTTGATCACTGAATAAAAATGTGTGTTTATTTTCCCTGATTACATGTTCATTTCATTATACAGTATGATCACCAAGTACAAATGTGCTGAAAACCCTTGGTTGTTTAGGCTGTATAAGCTAAGAAAGTTGTGGTGTCCTGTTTACACAAAAGAGTTTATGTTTCTGGTGGGGTGCTGTCTTCACAACGAAGTGAGACGACGAACCATTCGCTAAACCAGAGGCTTCATATCATGCAAGGTTTGTGTGACTTTTACAAAGTTTTTGTTGATGTTGTGAATGAATGGAGAGAAAAGGAAAATGGCGAGGATTACCAAGCACTCAATGGGAATAGGTATCTAGCCTTTGTAGATGTGAAGCTACTTAACCATGCAAAGGAGTTGTTCACTGTGGCTGTGTACTTGGTATTTGAGGAAAATTTTCTTAGAGGTGCATCATATTGTCAAAAATTAATTAAGTATGACCCGCCAGTATTCGAATACCACGTTGGGCGGACGGGCAATGCATTCTTGATGCATACTGTGAAATTTGATAGTCATAATATGTTAGTTGAATGTACATGTAAGTATTTCACTGAAATGGGAATTTTATGCTCCCACTGTTTGCGAATATTCCACATTCACAATGTGGAGGAAATCCCAAAGATGTACATTGTGGGTAGATGGACAAAAGCGGCTATGTGTACTAGAGTGCATGATGTGGACCAAGACGCAAATGTTGTCCAGGCATCGGTTTGGCGTGTACAAACAACAAGGAATGCCATGGCTCTGATAAACTCGAGTCAACATGACACGATGGTTCGGAGTGTTGTGGAGCAAGCATTAAGTGAGTTGAAGTTAAAGGTTGAGACACTTATTGGTAAGCTTGATGAATCTGTAACGACAGAGGAGGTGAGGAATATGATTTTTCCAGTTGTCAAAGATCCTCCTAATAAAAGGAAGAAAGGTTCAAGAGATATAAGGATGAAGAGCACAGTTGAGAAGAAAGTAAACAAGCTGAAAGGTTGGAAGAAAACTGCTGAAAAGGCAGCAATTAGATCAAAGGCAGAAGCACAGAATAGCGTAAAGGTATGATGTGACACTTAAGATAAATGTACATCATGCCATCTTCATATGTACATTTAGTGCGTGAATATGTTCATCATCATTCATTTTGTTTTGAAAATACTCTCTTATAACTGATTTGAAGATGCATAAGCCATGATCAATGATTTATTGTATATGTACATTGGCATCATGAATTTGTACAATGATTTATTGTATAAGCTATGTATGCTTTTGGTAACCTTGTGCACTTGTTTTGATTAGGTATTTTTTAATACATACCTCATGTACATCATCATTGTGTATGTACATTGATATTAATAATTTACAACTTATTTAAATATAATGATAATTTACATCATCATTGTGTATGTACATTGTGTATGTACATCATCATTGATTTATTGTCTATGTAAATTTGTATTCGTAACTTGTTCATTAAAAAGGAGTCTTTCTAATACATTGGACTGACAATCAGTGTGCATTGGTTTTGAGTAATTGTTCACTAGTATATGCCAAATGTTCATCATCATTTGGTTAAATGATAAAAATATTTCCTGAAATGTTCATCATCATTTGAGTAATTGTTCACTAATATTTAATATGGATTTTCAGGAGTACATTGATGTTCCTGATGATGGGAGCATAGCTCACTCAACATATAAAAGTTCACTGTTGGATGTATATGTTCCAGATGACTACTTTGCAGTGAACATTATTTTATGAAATATGAAGTATGATTTTTGCTTGTATTTGATTATGTTCATTAAACTTAGGTTTTGTTGTAAATGTTAGTAGGACGTAATCCATTTTGTAACTATGTGGCTCATTCATGTTGTACTAGGTTATGATGTTTGCTGTACTAAGTCCACCATAAATGAGTTATCCAGAACGATGAATATATTGATGATCAGTTGAAAGTACAATGAATATATTAATAGTCCATTTTGTAACTTAGATTGTAATTTTTACTCAATATGTACATTATGCACTATACATATGTACATTTATTGAACCAATATGTTCATCATCACTCCTTCCTTTTATTTTTGTAAAACACACTCATATAAATAATGGTCAGTGAATCAATGTAAATGTACATCATCACTCTTTTTCTTATGGAATGCACTGATAGTACATTCTATTGAACATGTTTATTTTGTATAGATTAAGTGCACATTATGTTCAATATGTAGACAATGTAAGATAATATTATCAGTATATAGTTAATAACTATGCTGTTTTTGCCAAAATGAGCACCTACTTAATTTACATTGAAATTATATAGATATTGTTGTCAGACTAAATATTGTTATATCTGCCTATATTGCAGATCACACAAAGATGAAACTAACTAAGTTAGATGATATTGTATCATAAGATAAATAGATTACATATATCAAATTGCTAAGTGTTCTTGGCAGCAAACTCCTTAGCAGACTTCTCAACTGTTGATGCTAGGTTATTCATACTGCTTGTCAACATCTCAATGCAGTATTGGATCCTCAGCTCCTTGATCTTGTCAAACTGGTAGGCAAATGAGAAGATAACATTCAGTGTACATTTTAATATATATGGTGTACATAAATTAAAATGTAATGCACATGGTATATATTGGTTATTAAGATAAAATGTACATCTTCAGGCATAAGATTTACAGGTAAATAGTTAGGATGTACATAGATGTTGAGCATCAGAATATGGGCTAAATGAAAGTAAACATTACTTGCATAGGATTGTACATGCAATATACATAAATGTAGTTTAAATAAAAATTAATTAAATACTTACATTATCAACGACTAGCCCAGTTTCGAAGTTCTCTTCCCAATCCCCTATGTATTTTTCCATATGGCGCATAGCATAGATACCACAGTCTGTAGTATTGACATTGTTTCGCCAAGGCATCTGCACAACTCTTGCCTTCATTGAACCGAGGGTGTGAACTCTTGTTTAGATGCCTTTTTGAATCAAAAACCTACCGAAAGCGCAGGCCTGTTGCAAACATTTGTAAAAGGGGTATATCAGTTTATTAGCGTTAAAACCATATCGGAAAAAAGGGGTATGTCAAAATGGCACTTACAAGTTTAGTAGGGTAGTCATGGTATTTGTTGGATAGGGGGATGTATGCCGGCAGGATTCTATTGTCTAGTATGTCTATTGTCCTTTATGAAGTTGAGACAGAAGACATAGAAATGTTCGCCGGCAACTACGGGGAAGAAGACCTACATAAAAAGATATTTTATATGGATATCATAAACAAATTTGTTACACAAAATAAAAACTGGCAGAAGAAGATTGTACATTTACAAAATCTAAATGTACTTTTCATATTGATCAATGTACATCCCAATGATCAGTTTATTGTGTACATGAATACTATGATCATATATGGCAGTTCAATGTACATTTACATAATTATTAAAAAGGTTCATTAGAAAGAGACCAATGTGCAAAGGAAGTATTAGATTGTACCAACAAAATGGTAAAATGTGCAATTATATTACCTAAATTTACGTTTAATATTAATCAATGTACATTCCAATGATTAAAATGATCACTAAGAAAATTCTGTTGTGCAAGGGAACTACTAAAGTGTACAAGGGAATCCTAAGATGGACATGACAGCATTTGAAATACAACATGAATGTTATGATCATATATGCCAGTTCAATGTACATTTACGTAACTTATATGCATTGTTAAGATTGGGGAATGTACATTATCTGCCTCGTCCAATTACTAATATGTTCATTACAAGGAGTCCAATGTGCAAAGGAAGATGAAACACATAACTAATATGTCTAATGGAATTTAAAAAATGTTCAGGTGATGTTAAGATTACCAAATCATATGGATCGACGGATGTGATACCCTGATCAGCACACTCGTAGGTCAGTCGTTGCTGGAAGCCCTCCATCCTTGCTGGTTCTGATTCCCTTAATTGTTGTTTAATTTCTTCTTGAGTCCCCGTAAGAGGAATTGTTGCATGAGGATGCAGTAGGTGCTTCAAGAGAAAAAACATTTAAGTTAGATGAACTTGATTGATAATAATAAACTGAAATGAAACTTAGAAGCAAATATGTTTTACATGGGCAGTTGTTGTGAAGAATAGTCGTTTCGGTGTAGCTGAAACGTTCTGAGTCATCCTCTGGTTAAGGATGCATGCCCATGCATCAAGTATAGAGTTGAAGATTTCCTTGTCATCACCAAGCACATGGAAAGTTTCTCTGGTAATGAAAGTGAAGGGATCATGGTACAACAATTCCCTGCAAATCCAGGGTGGAAAGTAAGTATTGATAGTAAATGGGTTAATAAAATTGGGGGCGGGAGGGAGACTTACTCTGCATCTAGTGCCGCAAAAGCATAGTCGGCGATGTACGTGTAATCAACCGACTTTCGACCTCTCTTTGTTTTTATGAGATGGGAGTATTGCACCAAGTATGGTGACTTGAAGATGGCTGTCTTTTGAATACGTCGAGCTGGTCGCCCTTTCGTCAAGCCTTCCTCCTCTACTTTTTGTTTTCTGCATGTTGACATATATATAATATTATATTACAAATAACTGAAAATGATAACTTATATCATACAGCAATTACCCTTTGTTTTGTGGGTCCTCTTTTTCGTTTGTTCTTTGTGGGCTTCCTATGAAGCAATCTGCTTCAAATCCTTGGACATTGTGAAGTGGACTGGCCCAAAAAAAATGTACATTGAATATTTGAGAAGGAACATGTCTAGTGAACAATCAATTGAAGCAAATGAACATTTTAATTAATTCTGTGACCTTTGTAATTTAAATGAACATTAATACTTACATAGTGAACAATCAATTGAAGCAAATGAACATGATTGGCATACACCATAATGTGTTAAACGTACAAATATATAGTGGCAAGGAACATATTAGTCAGTAAAATGTACATTGAGTATGTGAGAAGGAACATGTCTAGCATTAGAATGTATATGAAAACAAATATAGTGAACAATTATTTGAATCAAATGAACATTGTAATTAATTCTGTGACCTTTGTAATTTACATCAACCAAATAAACATTAATACAAGCATAGTGAACAATCAATTGAAGCAAATGAACATGATTGGCATACACCATAATGTGTTAAATGTAAAAATATATAGTGTCAAGGAACATATTAGTTAGTAAAATGTACATGGAACAATGAACAAAGATAGCACTCATATACATTCTTTCAATTATAATGAACATCCCAGAGAATAAAATGTACACCAAGGCAAACACATGTGTATGAGACAAATTACCTTTGTTCTGTTTCTTTGTGAATATGCTGATCAGATAGATCTACAACATCTTCGGAACTGGGGTAGCATGAGGCATGAGTTAAATTAAATATTATTACACAATATAAAAAATCACAAATAATACAGAATAGCTGGTCAAGTGACAACTGAAATATATTTTTCACGAATATTTGTTTAACAAATATTGAATACCAAAGTAGTATTTGATAACTACTTTGCAAACAAATGAAAATCTTGCCATTTGGCCAATCATACAATCTATATATTATTGTTTAGAAAGGATTTGGAAAATGAATTTGGGCCATTTAGGCAGTGCTACATTGTTTACCCCGCAAACTCACCTCTTGTTTGGAAGAGAGTGGCAACAACCTCGGACTCTTGTTCCTTCAAGATATCGGCACCCGGCCATGGGGGGCTTGGTGTTTGATCTGATGCACTGCTCCCCATACGAAGTTTCAAGTTCAAGTTCAGATTAGGTTCAGCCGGGGTTGAAGACGATGTGTTTGATTGTCCGAGGTGGCTGTTGACAGCCTGATCAACCATGGCCCAAAGCTGGGACGAGAGGAAGAAAGCATCATCCTGGGTGAGCGACAACCCTTCTTCTTGCTGATGGGCCTCGGTAGAGCTAGGAGCCTTTGTCTCGAACTTGTCCCAAATGTGTTGTAGAATTGATGGAGTAATGTTGTCCACCTTTGGGTCTAGTTTGAGTAGCTCCAAACTCAGCTGAGGCCCCTGGTTTAGTAGAGTTATTGGTTATCATAAATATATTTTTTAAAAAATAATTATAAACAAAAAGATTCAACAAAAAAACAAAAAAAAACTAAACCCCCCTCCCCTCCCGCAGCGTTGAAACCACCGGCGGCCACCCCCTCCCCGCAGTGCCGAAACCACCGGCGGCCACCCCCTTCCCCTCCCGCAGCGCCGAAACCACCGGCGGCCACCCCTTCCCCCTCCCCCAGCGCCGAAACCATCGGCCCCCCACCCCCTACCCCTCCCGCAGCGCCGAAACCATCGGCCACCCCACCCCTGCTTCCTTCCCCAAGCCACAAAAGACCCAGACACCGCCACCTTAAAAGACCCAGCGCCGGAGACCCAATGCCTCCAACCACCACCACCACCTTCACTACATTCCTTGCCTCCAACCGCGCACCTCCAACCACCACGAATTCGCGAACACCTCGCGTTCGCGCAAACCACCACGCTACTCCATTCCCCGCTAAACCACTTTCTTCTCTCTGTTCGGTTGATAGTAGCGGGAGTGGGGTGTGGGATTGGGGGTGGTGATAGCAGCGGGGTGTTGGGGGGGATGGGCTGGTGATGGCAACGGGGTGGGGTGTGGGAGGGAGTTTAATTTTTATTTTTTTAATATTAATATATTAATTAGAATTTAAAGTTTTAAATAAAATATTACCTTTAGTTCAGGTCACCGGTCATTTGTCTTGTTTAAAATAAATGGGGTATAAAGGTTGCATTATTCCAGAATAATCTTTAGGTTGCATTATTATTTGCGAATCGTTAGAAAGTTGCATTATTCTAGGCAATTTTTCCTTATTATTATTTATTTTTTGACAATATTATTATAATAATAATTATTTATTTATTATTATTATTATTTGTTATATAATATTTATTATTATTATATCCATTGGGCTATCATCGTTGCTTGTTGTACGCTTGAGAATTTTATTCGTTTACATGAATAAGGGATATCGATTTTTATGTATTGTCGTTTATAAAGTATTCCTATGAAGATTAACTATTGTAGTTGGTGGTTGTTCTTGAATCTATTGATATGCATCTTTTTAGTTTGCCTCTGTAGAAATTAATAATTAATAATAACAATAACAACAAATAATGACTTGTAGAACAATAATAATAGATAATTATAGCAATATAATAGTAAGAATATAATAATTTGAATAACGAAGATATTAATAATAATAGTAGTATTAATGATAATAAAAATTAACATAATAAGAAAAATAGTAATAATAGAGTAATTATTATTATAGTAGAGATAAAATGATAATAATTATAATGGAAATATTATAAATAATGATAAAAATTATAAATAATAATAATAACAACAACAACAACAATAATAATAATAATAATAATAATAATGATGTAAAATAAGGTCTAATAAGGTATTAGGTAAAATAAGGTCAAATAAGGTCTAACAAGTAATAAGGTCGAAAAAGGTCTAATAAAGTAATAAGGTCAAATAAGGTCTAATAAAGTCGAATAAGGTTTATAAGGTCGAATAAGGTCTAATAAGTTCAGATAAGTTCATATAAGCAAAAATAAGTTGAAAAGAACGGACCCTTCCTCCTCCTCCTTCTCCTCCTCGAGAATCTCTTCCATCACGTGACCCTCCGCAATCGCGTCACCCTCAACTTTAGGAACCTCCGACAACAAGGAAGGATTTCGATTGTCATTCAATTGAAATGCCAATTCATCTATTGGGGTATTAATGGTTCCTCTAGACTTTACATTGATTACATTTAACCATGTGTTTCTTTCATTTTTTATACTAGGTCCGGGAGTAAAATGCACTTGATCAACTTAGTAAGGCACTACAAATGGATCATACATACTATATTTTCTCATATGATTGACTTCAACAAGTTTATATTTTCCATGTATTTTAATACCTTGTCCCGGATCAAACCACTCACATTTGAACAAAACTGTTTTATAGCTCCTTTTCGCCCCAATGTAAACCAATTCGATTACTTCTTGGAGAATACCAAAATAATTATTTTCTTGAACACTTTTTACGGTGACACCATAATTGGCGGTTGATTTATTATTACCATAGTCGAATGTATGAAAATCGTACCCATAATTGGCGGTTGATTTAATCGTACCATAGTCGAACATTAAACTTTCGAGCCTTTATCGAAGGATCAAGTGCTAAATAATGAATGACATCATCATTAATGCCCATATCCAAAACCTATACCAATTAAAACGTTATCAAATAGTAATTCTAAATGATAAATTTTTTAATCATTTGTGTAAATATGGAAACTTACATGTTCTTTGAAACAACTACTAAAATATTGATCATAATTGTTCCAAACATATTCGGAATCTAAGCAACCATATGTTCTCATCACATGTTCTTCATATAAAGTGTTCATATGTTATTTTAGTAAAATATGTATGTGAAAAAAAATTCAAAAGTTAAAAAAACAAATAAAAAGTCATACCTTTCAAAATCCATGAGCACATCACAATTACGAAGGAAATATCGATAGGCAATATCATAATCTTTTTCATTAAGATACCTTATTTGACCTTCGGATCCACTATAGCCGTTGCAACAAGAAAAAATCTCATTTAGATTTTTGTCCAAAGACACTTCATCATCAACTCCAAGATTCAATCCTAGATTGCTCACTCTAGTGTCAACATTTCCTCAAAGTAATGGGAGCAGAAAATAGATATCTCCTCTGTTAATTATCTAACAGATTTCAAAACAAGGAACGAAGCGGCGTGAGAGTTATGGATGATGAAGAGGGTGTGATACTTGGGGTTGGAGTGGGGTGGTCGGAGGGGAGGGTGGCCGGCGATTATAGAAGGTGGGAGGAAGGGTGGTCGGCTGGTAGGGGAAGAGTGTCGAGTTTTTTTTCTAATTAAATAGTTAGTTGTTTTAATTTAAACATATTTTTTCAATAATAATATATTTTTTAGATAAAAATGGTTGTAGAAAATAAAAACAATATGTTGAGGATCACCATAGAGAATCTAAAATTAAAATGTCTACCATATAATATTTGCAAAAATATAAGGTCATATATACAAAATCCCTTTTTTGTTGGAAAATTTGTCAGGAATAAGTTAACCTTTGCGTTGACCGCTTTTAACAAGTCTACCTTTATTTATTCCACTAACAAGTAAACCTTGTAACCACTTTTACTTTTAACAAGTTTTTTTACTGGTTACCTAGTGTTAACTTGTTAGTTTAAGTTATTTGTACACGTGTCTTATTCTCATTGATTTAAAATAATGTCACTCTTCTCTCCCTGCACAACCAACTCTCACCACCAAAAATAACCCCACCGCACCACCTCCACAGCCAAGCCCCACCACCAAAAAGACCCCTTCCTCAAACCACCCCAAAACCCCTCCCCACAGCCCACACACCACCTCTGTTCCTCTCACACGCAACCCTACTCCCTCTTTGACTTTTCGCAGCCCAACCATCACTGCTAAGCTTACTAGTCTTCCTTTTATGCAGTGTCACCATTCCATTACTATCGTTGACTGTCAACCTTCTGGTACTGGTGTCATGCTTGTGTTTGTTTCTGGTAATCTTTAGCTCGCTGGCGAACAACATGCGCTCAAGTTTAGTCAAGTATTGTGGTCGAAATTTGTTGAAATTTGAAATTTGGTGATGATTTGGTTGGATGAGTGTTTTGGGTTTTATAGTTGTTTTGGAGGATTTTGGTGCTGCTTTGATTTATAATGTTTTATAAATGATAGTGATTGTTTGTTATGTTGAATTGTTTGTGTTTTGTAAGATTTGATATATATCTTGCCAATTCTGTTGATTTGTTGTGGTGGTGGTGGAAGAGAGGGAGGAGGGTGGTTTTCATGGGTTTCAGGGGGTGTGGGTGGGGTGGGTGATGGGTGAGACTTGAGAAAATGATTTTGGGGTGGGTGATGGGCGGTGGGGTTTTTGTTTTGTTTTTTAATTTTTGAAATATATATTTTAAAACTTAAAACGTTCAATAATAAAGTGACATGTGTCACTTTAACCTGTTCAAAAGGTTAATAAGAGTTAGTAGCTGGTTTTAACTTGTTAAAAGCGGAGTGGCTGCATGGTTGACTTGTTAAAAGAATAAATTAAGGTAGACTTGTTAAAAACGGTCAACGCAAAGGTTAACTTATTCCTGACAAATTTTCCTTTTTTGTTTTGTTTACCTTCTCCCATGTTTTTCTTGTTCATGCAATTGCTTATCTAATAATAATGCTGCTCATTTAAAACCATCAAAAAAACAATTTTCTCATTTATGTAAAGTTTTTTTTCTTCTTCTATTTTCTAATAATTAGTTTCTCTATTATTGTTCATTTGGAATCATTTTCGTGAATTAATTTTTCTAATACATGCATTTGTTTCCATTTCACTATACTAATATTTTTGTACTCATTTGCTACCTAGAATGACGATATTATTCAAAATATGTGCTCATTTGCTCGCCTAGAATGACGATGTTATTCAAAATAAGTTGCTTGTATAGGTTTCAAATTAACAAATATAATTATAAAATGAGCAACATGCTCATTTACTATATTTTTTTCCACGTTCATTATGTAACAAATGAGCAATAAGCGATTTTAGAAGTGTTTTCCCATTCCATATATATTTAATGGTACTGTTATTAATTCATTAAAAAAAAGTTAAGGACCTTTTTTGCCCTCATTTAAAAATATGTTGCTCATTTCAAATCTATCCAATGGTATTGTTAAATTATTTATCAAATGAGCAAATTTCTATGAACTTTTTGCTCATTGTAAGGATAATTTATTCATTTAAATTATTTTTCTCATTTCATCAATATTCGGTGGTATTGTTAATAATTTTATTAACTAATCAAAATTTTTAAGCCTTTTTTGCTCATTTCAAGGACCTTTTTGCATTAAGTAACATCTCTATTCATTTCAAAGTTATATTGTTCATTTACTTATATTGTAGTATAATTGTTCATTGCAAAGCTATATTTTCCATTTACTTATTTTACACGTCATGTTGCTTTTTGTTGCTCATCTCATCATTTACATTTGGTTTTTCCTAATATAGTTATTTAGTAAACATCAAATGAGCACTTTTATGTTTTCTCATTATAAGGACGTTTTACTCATTTAAATTATTTTTGCTCATTTGATAGATATTGAGTGGTATCGTTAATAATTTCATTAAATAAGCAAAATTCTAAGAGCTCTATTCTCATTTTAAGGACATTTCGCATTAAGTAACATTATCTACTCAATTAAAGTTTTATTGATCATTTCATTATTTTTTGAACCCAATATGCACAAACAAACATAGATTAATTAATAAAATTATTCATTTCAAAGCAATATTACTCATTTACTTATTTTACATGTCATGTTGTTTTTATGTTGCTCATCTCATCATTTACATTTGGTTTGCGCAACATTTAGCTATGAAGTAATTAACAACAAATGAACAATTTTATGTTTTGCTCATTAGCTCATTATTTATTTTTCTTGTCTTCGTAATCACTATTTGCTTGTGTCAAAAAAATATTATGCTCATTACATATATATGATATTTCAATTAAGGAGCTTTGCTCATTTGGGTTATTTTACAATTATTTTTATGGAGGATACCAAATAATGCAAGTATATAATTGCTCATTTCATAGACAAAATTAAGGAGTTTTGCTCATTTTTTGATGTGAATCTAAGGGTTTGATGTGATCATATATTGGCCACACATATAAAATAGAATATGTTAAATTTAATAAAATAATTATATTGTAACACAATATGGAACATATTAAAAAGAAAAATGATAGGAAAACAAATATTTAACACATTAGAAATGTGAATTTGATCATTTAAGATACATTGGTCATCTGAACTATGTATTTCTCATTCTAGTGATATATCGGAAACTTGAAAATCAAGTAAACTTAAAAACTATATATTTTACCCGTAAAATGAGAAATTTAAGAAATTTAGAAATAATAATTATAATACAACAATATGCAAAATAATTGGAAAAAAAATTAAAAAAAGCAAAAATAAGAACTAAGATTATATATGGAAGAAACATGAAAAAACCAAAAATAATTTTAAAAATGAGATTCAAAGGCAACGAGCGGGAAAAGACAAAAAATAAAAGCTTGGTATTGGAGTCGAACCCATCAAAAACTTCAATATCCATCCTTATGTTGAGCACTCAAGACCAATTGAGCTAAGAAGCCTTCATGATACATGCGGCACGCGTTTAACATATAGCGTTTTTCTAGTTTGTCTCCGGAGTACCTTGTGCACGGTATACTCGAGTCTATTATAATAATTGTAACTCATGAGCGTGCACTTACTAGTTCGATTGTAGACTCACCTTCTGCCTTTTGTTTTCTTTGCTATGATTTGTTGCTTAGTAAAACTCTAAGAAACGTTCTACGTCTTGTTTTCTTTCTTGTTTGAACCTTTGTGGTTTCTTATATGCACTATATGTAAGAACTCATAGATGTAATTAGCGGAATTTCAGGAAACTACTTTCCTAACATTTATATCAAGATCGCATGCATAGATTAATATGTATCAATAATTAGGTTTAGATAAACAACCTTTGATGCGTCACTTCAACAGGTAAGCGGGAATGAATAATCCAAAGTATAACCGACAAATTGAACACCTTTAGAGACCTAGGACTTCAATTGTAGTCCCTCTACTTGGTCCACGAACACTGATTAAAACTCCCACGTCTGCTAGAATGGAAAAGGATGAACAAATTCACTCTCTTACTTTTAAGGATGTTGTGCCAAAACCCTAGTAGAGATGAGGGATTTCTTTTCTCTCAATTGTACAGTAAAACTTACTCTTAACCTTTTCTTCTATCTTTTTTTTTCTCTCATGTATCCATATATATAGAAAAGAATAACCACTCCTAATCCATAATGAAGTAGGAAACCCTAATTCTCCTTGGATTAGTTTAACTTGAGAAAACCTTAATCCTACTAGTTGGCTCGTCCACTATAGGCCCAACTTGGGCTTCTAATTATCTTTTAATCAGTGTTACAAAGTGTGACCTCATAGGATTAATTATTCTAGTTGCAGGCTCAATCATATTGCCCTACTAATCGACATTTATTCTCTAACTAGTAAATACAATTACTAAAATAATTACCTTGTAATCTCTATAATTATATTCCTATTCATATTTAGTAATTGCGGAAATTGTCAAGGACATATTCCTTCACTGTAAGAGGGGGGTTAATTGTATGTGTGGAATATGAATGTACGTATTGCGCAATTGAAACTAAAGTAGTAAAACAAGACAGAGGAACAAGAAAGATTTTTACGAGGAAAAACTTTCCACCGTGGATTTTAACTCAAACTCTTTCATTATATTAGGTCAGATACTTGTGACTTTAAAAAAAAGGCCAAATACCTGTATACAGCTTAATCTCTCTTAGGCTACTCTTTAAGTTCCTCTACAAACTTAACTGTAGTTTCTCTCAACTTCACTCGCAGTTTCTTTAACTTTTTATTGCTTCACTTAAAGCCTTTTATATTAAATAATAAAACTTCACTCAAAATCCCTTTACCTCAAAATCAATGCGGTATCGAAGCATAAAGGAATGTGTATGAGAGGCTAAGGAACAAACGAGTTTATGTGGAATAAAAGGCATCGAGACTTAGAACTTATTAGATCAGCTATTCACTTAGTCAACCGCACTTAGAACTTAATTGCAATGTCCCTTTTATATTTATCTTTAGCTCAAGAATTTGATCAAAATGTTTAACAATTAATTGATTTATTCTAATCCACTAAGTTCTTTTACTTGAGGAACAAGCTCTACTTACCCCCACTAACTCCACATTTAGGTAGATTGTGTAATTAGCAAAGTTAGAGTTGTTTCGAATTAAAAACCTGGCTTTAAAACCAATTTAACAAATCTTTAATTTTTTATTTACTTAAATAATTTATTTAATAAAATCAACTTATCCGAAATTTTCTTTAAAAATATCTTTATAAAATTTCCTTAAAAGATATTATTCTCTTCTTAAATTCTATCCTAGATTTGTTATTAATCATAATTTAATTTAACATGTTTTAGGAAGTAAAACATATTTCCTAAAATCTGGCTAACATGTTTTCAATTACACAAGAATAATTGTTGGGTACTGAATGTTTTGGACATGTATTTTCCATAAGTTCCTAGAGCTGGTCTTATTAGAGACGGCCTAATTTTAATTTAAACTAGGCAACGGTCCAAGCCCAACATTATGAAGAAAATAAATCGTCTTTCTAACATCAATTCCAGAAATAGTTAGTTTTCCAGTTAAAAGAAAGAAGGCATGTAGTTACTCCCTTTTTTTTATGCTTATGAACTTGTTAATAGATTATGAGTTTTACTTAGTCTAACTTTATGATAAAATCAGACTGTTTCCTCTAATAATTTTCGAAGTTCCTAAGAGTTATTGTTAGTCCTTTTTTGGTTTAAGTCTTAGTGTCAGCTTCTTTATTCTTCTTAAAGGAACATATATTTAATCCATTTGTTTAAATTTTGTTTCTTACCAATACTTACTCGTTCTTATCACATAGGAACTAAGCTTCAATAAATTGTCGCTTTACCTTCCTGCTTCTCCAGCATCAACTTCTTTAAACACCTTCACTTTGTCTTATTAATTTCTTCATTTGAAATCTTCCGACGAAATATTTTCTTTGCTCAAATACTTTGACACCTTGCAAGTCATCAACAACTAATTAAATGCACAATTAGATTCCATTGTAGTGTGTTTACTATCATTAAAATTAGGGTTAAAAAACTTTCCCCTTTCTTTTATGATGACAACAAAGGTACAAACTATGTAAACATTGTGCATAAATTAAAAAGGTAACATGATTAAGTTTCAATTTATGTTTTTGATTAATATCAATTAAGGTCAGCCCGGTGGTAAGGGAGTGCAAGGAGTGCCTCTGCACAGGGCCACAATTCTGAGAGAGCCGCAAATTTTGTCCAAAAGCCCAAAATTTTCATTTGATCAAACTGAATAAAGGAAGCAGCTAAACAACGTATATTCCTCAGATTTTTCACACCATAATTAAGCAAAACCTTTCCATCTTCCTCCTTAAATTTCTCTCTCAAATTTTTATAGTTTCCAAATTAAAGTTAATCAAATCCCATGAAATCTTCTCCCAATTTCCATGAATTCCTCCTAATCTTCCTTTCTCAACATTTCAACCGCAATTAAATCAAAAAATTTCCAAATCTTTTGGGTTTTCCATGAATCAATTAAATGATCAATTAAATCTCCCTTTGATCTTGAATCAAATCATTCAAACGGTTAGTTTTTTGATATTATAAATTAAAACCGATGCTTCATTGCCTCCATACCTCTTCAACAACCAAAGTCTTGATAATCAGGTGAGTTTCTCTGTTCCAAGTCTCGAATTATTCTCGATCTAGAATGTTATACACTGATTCGCTTTTTATTTGCTTGATGTTTTACTGAAAATTAATTTATATATGTAATTCGCATATTGCTTTGTTTTCTGTTTTGATTTTTGGATGAATTCGATAATCAGATTAATTGAATTTGTGTGGTTGTGATTAACAAATTATTGTAATTGTTATTGTTAGTAGTCATAATAGATTAATAAGTTTTTCTTATTCGGATTGTGATAATTTTTTTTTATCAGATTGATATTTTTTCAAATCAATTTTACAAACTGTGTTAGTGTCATTATTTTTTTTCTGCAAGAAGTAAAGCAGTAATGTTTATGTTTACTTTTTCAAATTGTGCTGAGCATGACACATCAGACAAAATGTTAATCAATGTAAAGAAAATATATTTGAATATCAAAATGATAGTTGTCACTTATAATTACGTCTACAATAAATTTCATTCTATTGTGGAACTCTATGCTCAAGCTGCTGCTTAGATGCTTTATATTAGGACTAGTTTAGTCAGTTTAGAGTTAGTATGAATCTATTGTATATTTGTATCAGATCCAGTTGTATTTGTCTTTGAAATAACATAATTTGCCATTATAGTAGTAATATGTTTGGTTTTTTTTAATTATAGTAGATATTTACTTATTGGTCTCCAAATTTTCCAAGCATATCCACTAACTCTATTGTTTTATTTGAAGGTTAAATATGAGATGGCCTAATTTAATAGGAGGAAAAAAATTTGGGGGCCTAATTTAATTACTAGCACAGGGCCTCCATATCGTTTGAGACGGCCCTGATTAAGGTGTTTTACTATATGTTGCTTTCACCTTTTCCAAATTTTCCATCTTCTAAAAGGTTTACTTTTATAAATGTTGAGATTTTAAACTATGCAGTACAAGCACCAAAAAATGGTTAGTTTAGAATAAAGTTTCAAACTTACTCAAACATTAATCATATAGTGCTAACCATTCCGACTAAAAGATATGCAAGAATGGGCAAATATCAAATAAAAGTAAAATATTTATTCCATTAACACTTGTTAGCAGAAAAGCGGAAAAACGGAAAAGGTAAGAAAAGAAGAAAAAAAATACTAAAGAATACTAAATTCTTGTAAGAAGAGAGAAAGCAATAAGAACACGGAACTAGTGCTAGGAGAGGGAGAGGGAGAAGGGGATGGAGAGCTACTTGTTCCATATCCATAATTTCTTCTTCCACCACATTCTAGTTTGGTCACTACCACCCTATGATCCTCAATCCAATTGCCTCTTGACGATGTTCATACCAATCACCATCTTGTCTAAGTTTTCCTATTGCTCTATCATTTTATCATTCAAAACTTTGACTAGTTGAAGTAATGACTAAAGAGTCAACTTTTACAGTCTAACATACAATGTAGATGATTTTAGAACTTGATCATGTGTTGTGTATAATTCACTCACTGAACCAAAATCAAAGGAAGGGGAGACTTTCTCTTTCCCTTTTGTTTCTAAAGGAGAAGCTACAAGGAATGAGGGAGGGAGTTGATGAGGGTGGACTTGTTTTTGTCAGAGGAACAGGTGAAGGAGCCTTTGTTCTTGTGGGAGGAACATAAGGGAGATGTAGGAATAGGGCCGTGGAGAAAATTGATTTTGTATAAAGGACAGCGAGAATATGTTGGAAGTGGAAGTTCCAAACTTAGGAGAGCTGGAGTTTGAAGGAATATACAAAGAATAAGGGGAATGTCGAGGTTTTTCTAGGAAAGGAACAGGAGTGTGAGAAGGTAAAGGTGCTGGAGTTTTTGGTCTTATGAAGAAGTTGGAGGGTGTATCAATTTGAACATAGGTTTTTTTCATTGTCCTCTTCTTCTCCATGAGGAAAATAACAATAGATATAACACCCCTAAAATTCCTAATCACCTTATAGGTACCTAGAGTTGTTACCGCCGACATGAAAGGCAGGGCATTCTAAAGAAATAGCATAAACTACTAAATTAATCATTTTCATAATTCTAATTACTTCTCATGTAGCGTAAAATAAAACTGTTTAACCTATTACAGTTCAAATATTTTAGAGTTATAAAAATCCTTTTATTATAGTAACTATCAACCAATCTTACCCAAAGTTTATCCTTCTTGAAGGAAGGGGCCCACAGGATCTTCGTAATAGTAGCTCTATTCCAAGTACAAATATTTATGAGGTTGAGACCACTAGCAAACTTAGGAAGACAAAGAGACTCCCAAGCAATAAGAGCTTCAGAAGATTTGTAGCATCCCCAGTCCATAGACTGGTTCTACAGCAAGCATTAATTATTCCTTAAGAATCTTCTTAGGAAGAATGAAAATCTGGCACCAGTATATCTGCATACTTGAAAGAAATGACTTGACCAATTGTAGCCTACTAGCATAGCTCAAAAACTTAGTATTCCAAGTTGTCACTCTTGCAAGCATATGCTCAATGAGAGGTCTACATTGAGTATAACTGAGTTTCTTTGTAGATAATGGAACACCAAGGTATCTAAAAGGAAAGGTACCTTGGAGGAATACCAATCTGATCACTCAAAGCAGTTTTAAGATCCTCAGAACTACCACTAAAGTAAACATTGCTTTTATCCAAGTTAGCTTCCAAACCAGAAACTTTAGAGAAATTCTCAAAATCTTGAAAGCAAAGTCTATATAAGGAGCATCAGCTCTAGCAAACATCAAGAGGTCATTAGCAAGCATAAGATGGGTAACTCCTACTCTCTTACATTTAGGGTGAAACTTAAACTGAGGATTGGTTGCCATAGCTTGCATATTCCTAGTCAAGTACTCCATCCCAATTACAAAGGGTAGAATGAGTTAGTAAGTTTGATGGAATATGAATTATGTGTTTATGAATTATGTTTGCATTTGTATAATTCACTTAAGATACAACCATAAAATATGTTAATTGAACATATGAAATATTTGGTTTAAAAATTTCATGCTATTAATAATTATTATTAATGATTAATTCTTATAATATCCTAATTATTTATGATCATCTATAGCAATAAATAAAAGATTATTGAACAATAATATATTTTCCAATAATTATGACTAATGAATATTTTATATTGTTATAATTATTTACTATTATTTTCTATTATCACCGTTTTTAAACGTGATTTTTGTGATGATAAAATGTGAATAAATTAGTTGTATGATGAAAAAACTACTCGATTGAGGGGGTCTTGAGCTTAACTTGAAAGCTTTAAATTAACTTGATAATTAAAGTAAAATTTTGAAGAATAAGTTGCCTACGTATCCCAAAGAAATAAAAGCCCACATAGTTCTTTGCCTACAAGAAATGAATTAGTAATTATACAATAAAGAATGAATAAATTATATTTACTTATATATTAGTTATATTATGAAAAAAAAAAATTGGATTTTCCACTTCCACTTTGGTTTGTAACACTAGCAACTTCTCCCCCATCCGATTCGGTTTCTAATGTCATTTTCATCCAAGGAACATCTTTTTTGCTCAATAGTAAGTAAGCAATTGTATTAGCCAAAAAAACACCATATAAAACCTAAATCTCTATGAGAGAAAATGAATCCTCCAAAGAGATCAAACACAGCTCTAAGCCAGCAGGCTTTACAAACTTTCAATCCATACTCTATCAACACTACTATACTTCCTATGATCAAAATAGTCTATTCTAGCTTTAATCAAAATTTAATCTCCTCAATTACATTGTTGCTATGAAGAACTTTTCCTTCCCAGGAAGCAATATTCATCACTCTCCAATCATGTACACCACAACACAGATAACATATTTCCACAATCTGTTGCTCACCTTTGAGCCTTTGTAGCTCTTTCTTGTACAAACAGTCCACTACTAAGTGACTTTTCCTTCCATCTCAGACCAAGCCAAGCCAGCAAGCTAATAAGAACCAGTTTGTTGTACACACACCTGAAAAATAAGTGTGTATGGTCCTTTGTATCTGCACCACAAATCAAACACAAATCATTTGTACAAACTCCAAATCTGCTCAGTTTATACTTAGTTTGCAGTCTAGCTTTGACAGCAAGCCAAGCAATGAATTTATGCTTGGGAATGATTAATCTATCCCATATAGCATTACACCGCCTAAATTCAAGAAAACTACTAGTAGCTATAGCTACTTTATATAATTTCTGAATGGAGTAACCAGCTTCAGCCTCCCATTGTGCCATATTCAGATTACCAAGATGAGCTTTAACTTTACATATGTACTTGACAGTCAAGCTAGTAGTGTTAGGAGCTTGCAACTCATATATCTCATGCATCCACTTCACCCACAGATCATGTTTCATGCTACCAATGTGCCAGATGATCTTTCCAATAACTATCTAATTCCAAAGCTTCAAATTTCTAACAACTAGACCGCCATATTTCTTTGGTGTGCACACATCATCCCACTTTACATAGCCACCTCTACAATTGTTACTCTTCCAAAGCCAAAGATAAACTTTGTAAATATCATTCATTTTCTTCAGCACAGAATGTGGGAGAAGAAAAATCTGAGACCAGTAGTAACATATGCTTCAAAACACAGAATTGATCAGTTGTGATATGCCAGCAAATGAGAGATGTCTAGAACTCTATGTTTAGATTCTGGTAGTCATTTTGTCTATAAGTATCTCACAGTCTATAGTTAAGATCTTCTTATCACGGATTGGAACACCCAAATATCTAAAAGGGAAATCACCAACACAAAAACCAGAATGATCCCTCAATCTATGAACTTCACCAGCTACCATACCTGTTGTATAGAGGGTAGATTTTCTATTATATTAGCAACCAAGCTTGAGGAATTTGAGAAAAAGATTCAGCCCTAAAAGGAGAAGGTATGCTGATTTTACCTCACATTTACAGAAGATCATAAGATCCTCTACAAAACACAAATGATTGAGCTGCAAGCTAGGACATCTTGGATAAAAACTAAACTCCTCCAGGTCACCCACATACTTTAGGATTCTAGTTAAGTAATTCATGCATAAGACAAAAATTAGTGGAGACATTGGATCTCCTTGTCTAAGCCTTTTTTTGTTGGGAAATACCCCTCAGTACCACTATTAATAAGAGAGTAATGTGAGCGGTAGTCATATAAGCCATAATATCTCTGATAACCTAATCAGGGAACAACAAAGCTCTTAACAAATCCTCAATGAACCTCCAATCAACTAAATGATAGGCCTTCCTAAGATCCATTTTCATCAGTACACCAAATTTTTATTGTTTCCTTCTATAATGCCTCAAAAGATCTTGACAAATAAGGACATTGTTAATAATTTGTCTAATAGTTACAAAAGCACCTTGATTAGGAGTAATGAGCTCTGATAGAACACTAATCAGTTTACAACAAATAAGCTTAGTGATAATTTTAAACTACACAGAGCAGCATGCTATAGGTCTAAAGTTCACCAACTATAGCAGGGCTTTTCACTTTTGGCACTAAAGTAATAGCAGTGGTATTAATTTCTTTTAGAACCTTACCAGTTTTGAAGAAATCTAGCACTCCAGCCACAATATCCTCCCCAACTATATCCCAAGTTTGCTTGTAGAAGCAGCTATTGTACCCATCCAACCCTGATGCTTTGTTATCTGGAATTGAGAAGAGTGCTTTCTTTACATCAGCAGCTGTTAAATTCCAACTTAGCCTGGCTTGTTGTTCAACAGAGAGAACCTCCCCCTTTGCTACTATTTTAATTTGGAACCCAAGGATCATCATCTGGTTGCATACCTTGTGTTCTCTTTTCAACTTGATCCCAATCCTTCTTGCAAACAAAATTTCGATGCTTTCAGGGGAGAGACGAAATCTTTTTTCATCTGGAACTCTTCTACTTGCATTAAACGTTGATTCGGAAGCAATTGTTGAGGCAGGGACTACAAATAAATCACGGACAACCCTTGCCAGTATTGGAAAGTGCTGCTCATGTTACTTCCACCATCGCAATATTTCAAAGGTCTCATCCATTTTAAATTGATAAGAATAATACTCGTTCAGTTACAAATATGATGATGATGAGGATGATGTAGTATTCTCATTTTTGGATTTCTTCAAAATCTTGGAAATGATAGGATCAAACCTACCTTTTGATGACTTGTCGGTATCACCAGCACCCCACGGGATTCAGTATGGAGGCATAGAAATCAAATAGTTTTTCTAAAACACTTGTACAAGTTTGAATATACAAATTAACATCATATTTAATACCCAAATAACCGTGATAAAAGTCCAACAATCTCTTAAAGCCTTTCAGCTTAACAGTTAGGTCAAGTAGTGCAGCCAACCCATAAATTACAAGGAATTTATTAAAAAACATATTTACACCACTTCACCTTCATACTACACAAAACATCGTTAATAGCAGAAACATCAATACTAAGGTTAATAGCATTGACAATATTAATGCACTCAGTAATAACTAAATGAACATTGGGTTGATATACAGAAGACAAAACGTTAGTAGCATGATCAAAACATTTAAAAACATCGCAGATAAGAACAACAATGTTCCATTGGTCATCGATAATCAAACAAATAAAGTCCGTTTGTGCCTCATTTTCGAGAATAGTGAGAACCTCATGGTAAGCAATATCTTGGTTTAGCAACTTGAAAGTGGAATACCATCGGGTTGTACTATCAATACTCCATTGATGCTTCTTCAGCTCTCTCTTCTTACATAGGTCCATATATACAATCTCCTAACACTCCTTGTTACTCTAATCCATCTAGTAACGGATCTAATGGGGTCAAGAATGGTTGTTACTTAACCGCACCATTTTGGACAGAAAGGTTTAGGATAATATGGGCACAGGAACGAACATGAAGTAATTCACCGCCTAAAAGTAGAGGCACTCAAGCAACTGTTTTAAAAAGTCTATGGTTTTCGTGTTAGCAAATGCATTATCAAGAGACCAAGAAAAAAAAATTCGAGTTACATGAAATGTTTTCTGACAGTTTAAAATACGAGTTTTTAAATTGACCTATGTGTCTCAAGCATAGCCTCAAAACAAATAATGCGCTTTTGTAAAAACCAGTCGTCATCAAACCGTTCTGCAGTTATGAAAATAAAAGGCTCCTGACAAGAAGTCCATGTGTCACATGTTAGGCTAACTCTAGGAAAATCAATACGAAACATTTCACTAAGAGAAGCAAGATAAGCATAACAGATTGTCTCGTCTGATTTTAAGAGTATTCTGTGGAATAAACCGATTGTAAATAGGTTTTACTGAACCTTCAAAATTTATATTATCGCCATGACTAAAGGGTAATTCTTCAGCGATAACAAAATTTGCAAAACCATCTATCATTTTGTCTCTATTATAAAAGAACACCAGCTTAGTTAGAAAAATACCTAGATAATTGACTTGAATGCCTCTTCCACTACCTTATCTTTTTGTGTTCTTAGGTATCATTTGTTGTATTGTTCTCAAATGATGACCCAACATTCCCGTTCTCGTTCCCTCCCTTTGTTTCCATTTGCACTTTGTCGGCTTAGGGGCGTTCGAGTTTTTGCATGGCAGAAAAAGACAATTGTATCTTATTGCTCCTCGGATTCTAAGGGTTGGCCGTTGATGAATCATATTAATATATAGGCCCTTAATGATATATTTAGGTTGCATTTTTGGATCATTTAATTGCATTTTAGTCCATAATTGCAGTAGTTACTTAAGTTGAGAAAATATTACTCTTGTGTGTATTTTCGGTGTTTTTGATGGTTTTCATGTATTGAGAACACAATTGGAGTATTATTGGACAAGCTTAAGTATGACAAGCATATAGATAGGAGCTACATCGCACAAGAAGTGCAAGGGACATCTTTGAGTTAGATTGCAACCCAAAACATAGCGGAATTATGTTAGAAGAAGTTTATAAATCGAGTCATGTGTACTCTTTTACTCATAGCTTTTCAATCCAATGGTCCTAATTGAGTGATTCCAATGGGTTTGAAAACTAGACTTGAAGATATTTCCAACGATATATTTTACAGCCTAAGACGACTTCTAGTTTGTGAGATATGGTCTTCGCAAGTTGGCAATGTTTCGCAGGATGAAGACTCACGCTCGCGGGGTTTTCCGTATAGCATGTAGTCGATTTAGGCTATCTCTTTTGACGATTTTAGCTCGTTTTATCTAGTTTTTTTTTTTGGTAAATGGAAAGGTATAAGGACACAAGGGAATAATCTTATTTCCTATCTTATTTTCTATCATTAGTTCATTTTTAGATTAACTCTCTTTCTCTCAATCAATCAAGAACCCTAGTTTTACTTTTTCCCCAATTGACATTGAATTTTCAATAGAAGCTTTGATTTTGCAACATTGGTTCCACAATTGGTATGTCTTCTCTTCTCTTATTATTCCTATTTAAGCCTTAATTATTAATTCATGTTTTCTTATTTCATTATGAGTATAGTCCCCCAATTATAATTAAGTAGTCTATTTCTAGGTTAAGGGGATCCATGAACAATTATGAAGAGATATCTATAAAGTATTTATTTTTGATGATGTATGTTGAATCCTATTGAATGTATTATCTATATTCAATCCGATTTGGCCAGATTTGATTATTCTAGTGATCCAATATTAGGTTATGCGCCGAGAGGTATAAACTTGATATTAAGGCTAGTTTCAATAGTTAGAGTTGGTATTAATAAATTGTGAGAGCCAATGTATATCGTTCAATGGTTGATTTCGACACGAGAGATCAATTCAACCTGTTTAACGGCATTTATTGATTATTATATGTGTTTCATCCTAGAACATTGTTCATTGGTGAACCTATGCCCTAGATTGTTTACTATTGATATTTTTGATATATTATTGTCTTTTTAGTTCAATTACCCACAAACACTCGTTTCCTCTAATCTAGACTTGATCGACAATTAGGAAAAGAACATTGTTTCCCTGTGGATTCGATCCTACTTCCCTGACTACTATTTGCTAGAGGACTTTAGGATTACTTTTGATTAGGTGATACGGCTTCATCTTGTTAGCCGTCAACAAGTACTCTTTCATAAAAGGTCCAGATGCAATAAGTCTCTCCTCGATTACCTTTCGAGAACTTTATTATTCTACTCAAAAGTAAGTTGTATTAGTTGATTAGTGTATTATAAAATATTAATGAATATATGAGTAAATAAAAACTAAAGTAACAATCGTAAAACTTATAAGACATTTTATTACTTACAAACTTCGGATATTAGAGTGATAATTATGATTTACTAATTATTTTAATTACTACTAATTGAGTAAGTATAGTTGTAATTAGTTATATATTTAGTTGCTAACTATTTTTATTTTAGTTAATATTCGGGTATTAGTTACTCTTAATCACATCATATTATTTTAAGAATACTGAATGATATTATAGTTACTAACATTTTTTATCTTTAAAATTTAACATTAATAATGTTTATTACAAAATATCAATGAAAATATGAGTAAATGCAAACTAAAGCAACAATTTTAAAACTTATAAGACATTTTCTCCCCCTTCCTTTTGTTTGTCCCATTTACAGTAGCTCCGAATGTCAAGGAAGATGATGTCATAGGCATGTGGATGGAGACAACAATTAGAAATCTACTTATTTTATAGTTAATGTGGTGATTAAAATAGGTGAAAGAAAATTGTAAGGTACATGTGAGACCAAAAAGTGATAAAGTATGGGTAGATGGGTAATATAATTTTCCGATATATGAAAAAATGAAAAAGTAGGACAAACAAAAAGAAACGGACAAAAACGAAAAGTAGGACAAACAAAAATAAAAGAAGGGTGTAACACCTCAAAAATTCACTCCGAATTTTCCGCATTTAATTCATAGCGTTTGTTTAATTTCGTTAACGTTTCACTGTTTTAATCGATAAAATTTTCATCTTGATTTGAAAATTTATAAAATTTATATTTTAATTTCATAAACATGTTGGACTTATTTTCCTATGTTTTAAATAATTTTTGTAAAGCTTATTTTCAAAATTCAGATTTTATTTGAAATTAAAATTCGTTTTTGAGGGAAATTCATCAATAAAAATAATTTTAATTAATTGATTTATAAATTCTAAAACTCATTTCAAGTTTATTAAATCAATTTTTTATAAGTGGAAACTCATTTTTTTGAATTTCTTAAGCATTTATAAGCTTGTTCGACCATTTGACTTACCTTTATGTTTTTATCTTTAAAAATAATAATCTTGGTCCAAAAGTCTTGAAATTTTTATGGGGGAGTAAAATCTGACGTTGGCGAAGCTTCAAAGAATTTTCACTCCATTGCCAACCCAATTACTCCATCCTCCAACTATCTTGACTTATTGACCTTTTTTCCTTATTTAATGAAAGTTTTTGGAGCAAATAATTTTTACCCAAACTTATTTTATCCTAAAACTGAAGATTGAGCTTCTCCCCTTACAATCTATATCTAGGGATGGCAATGGGTCTTGGACCCGACCCAGACCCATAGACCCATTTATAAGGGTCTGGGTCCAACTTTTTTAGACCCAATGGGTCTGGGTCGGGTCTGGGTCCAACTATATCAGACCCAGACCCTGCCCACAGACCCATTTACATTAAAAATTCAAAAAAAAAATTAAAGTTGTAATTTGTGGCTCCATTTTAAGACATGTAATAATGTAACAAACATTTTTAAGATTTTATGAGCTACATTATGTTAATTGTTTCGATACAAGCATTAACCATTGTCAAACAAACCTATAAAATACGCAAAATAAATTTATTAGATTAAAAAATACTATTAAACATGAAATTCAAAAGGACCCACTAAGGACCCTGTAACGACCCTAGACCCATCAGACACAAAGGATCTGGGTCTGAAAATTCCAGACCCAATGGGTTTGGGTCGGGTTTGGGTCTGGAAGAAATTAATGGGTCTGGGTCTGGGTCTGATTAGACCCGACCCAAACCCTACCTATTGCCATTCCTACCTATATCATTTTCGTGCTCCATACAAATTTTGAGCAATTTTTGAGCTTTAGAAAATTATTTATAGCATTTTCAAGTTATTTTTAATTAATTTTCTAATTTATTCTATTAATATCTATTCCAATTTCTAACACCTAAATCTCCCTTGAACACTTTTAGGAGGTGATACAATTGAGTTAAAGATTGTTGAAGAGGAAGGATCTTAGCTCTTAGTCTCTCTTTATCTCTACTCTATTTTCCACCGAAATTAAGGTAACTAGCTTTAATCCTAGTTTAATTATGATTAATAAGTTAATTAGAGTAAAGTAAATCTATAATAGTATAAAAAATTATATTATTATTTGACATGAATTATGCGAATTTATGAGAAGAATTATATATGAATTTTCGGATTTATTGTGAATTAATTGGTAATTATGAATTTCTAATTATACATTTCCTCCGTTTTTTTAATATGCACATTTTACCATTTTAGGATCTTTAAAATCTACCTTTCTACCTTTTCCCATAAATGGAAGGTTGACCCACCTAATTATTACACTTCTCTCCTACTTTTTCTTTCCTTCTCTCTACCTTTTTCACTTTTTCCTTACTTTTACTAATCTTCTCTCTTACTTTTATACTTTTTCCTTGGTCCGCATGCAAAAGCAAACATATATATCAAAAAAACAGAGGTAATATGTGTATATTTGAGTGTAGAAATTATATTTATTGATTACATATATATGTAAGTCAAATATAGCTTATTTCGGAATGGATATGTGATCTCTCTTGTTGTGAATTGGTTGGTGTGATTTTATTTGAATTATAGTAATTAATTTGTTTGTTGTGTAATTATTACTGAAAGTATTTTAGTGTTGAAAATAAAATATATTTTATGAAATTTTTTATGTGCGCGAAAATTTGTTAAATTACATATATATATTATTTCAAATATTTATTTTATGATCTTGATTAATTTACTTGACTTGTTATGTAAATATGTTGGATTATTTATCGATTAGTAAATTATTTTACTTGAAAAACTATAAATTTTAGTATATCCTTTTTTAGCCAAAATAAAATTGTAAATATTTAGCTAAAAAATCTTTATTTGGTGCCTAAATCTATTAAAAATAATTTAGATTATTATGATTGGATTTAATGGTTTAAATCTAAAATTTTTGTTTAATAAAAACATAATTGCTGAAAACACTTTGTATTTTCCAGAAAATTTCAGCAACTTTATGACTAATTTTAAAAGTTCTTTAATGTTAAATTATTTTTATAAATTAATTTATTAAAGAGAGTTTAAGAAAAATTATTATTTTCGAATTTCATCAAATTAAATTATGTAAGTTGATAATATGTAAACAAATTCATTTAAATTTCATTATGACTTTTATGCCACTTTGACAAATTATATATTTTGAAACCAAATGTTGTTGAGTTGATATTAAGTTGGATTGGTTCCACTTATACCAATAATACAAGATTTGTGTATTATGAGATTTAATATATGGTTCAAAATATATATTTTCAAACCAAATATTGTTGAGTTAATATTAAGTTGGATTGGTTTCACTTGTGCCAATAATACAAATTTTGTGTATTTTCGGATTTAATATATGGTTCAAGATATATATATTTTCAAACCAATTGTTGTTGACTTGATATTAAGTTGGATTGGTTCCACTTATACCAATAATACAAGATTTGTGTATTTTGAGATTTAATTTATGGTTCAAAATATATATTTTCAAACCAAATGTTATTGAGTTAATATTAAGTTGGATTGGTTCCACTATGCCAATAATACAATATTTGTGTATTTTAGGATTTAATAAATGGTTCAAGATATATATATATATATTCAAACCAAATGTTGTTGTGTTGATATTAAGTTGGATTAGTTCCGCTTATGGCAATAATACAAGATTTGTGTATTTTGGGGTTTAATATATGGTTCAAATTATATATTTTCCAACCAAATATTGTGGAGTTGATATCAAGTTGGATTCGTTTCCCTTTATCCCAATGATACAAGTTTTTTGTATTTTGGATCTAATGTAATATGCAAATTGTGTATTTTCAAATCAAATGATGTTGAGTTGATATTAAGTTGGATTTGTTCCACGTATACCAATAATACGGGGTTTGTGTATTTTCGATTTTAAATACATATTTATTTGAAATCACATATTTACTATTACAATTTATTTGTATTGATGCTATTGTTGAGATGATTTTTGTTTTGTACTGAGATGGATACAAAGTAATGTTGAGATGATTTTTCCTTTGTACAGAGCTGGGTACATAGAGATATTTTGAAATGATATTTTATTGAGTCATTACCTTCGTACTGAGCCGGGTACATCAGTTTGTTTTGTCGAGGAAGAGAAATCCTATGGGGCTGAATTGGGTCCATTGGTATGAACTGTCGCTCATGTAATGAGCTGGGTACATAGAGTTAACTTGCGTGCTGAGCTGGGCACGTAAGTCCGCTTTGATATTCGTCGTCGTCCAGTGTTAGGTTGTACTGAGCTGGGTACGGCACACTGAGCTGAGTGTGTTGGAATTAGCACTGGGAGTTATGGCCATTTCATAGACATAGGATACCATATGTTGAGCTGGGTGTGCATGTCCTAATACTTCTATCATGTAGGAACGTGGGTAGTTGTATGCTGAGTTGGGTGTACATTTATCCACTTACGTTCACTTCTCCCCTTAATGTTGGTTGTTGATGTTGTTTTGAGTTATTATTTGGGGATGGTATTTGAATTCGGAAATTGAGTCTATTTTTGATACAAATGGTTATTTTCAGTATATTATTGTTTTAAAGAGAAACTACAATTATTAATGATGTTGTGAATGTTTATTATGTTTTGTGATTGCTATGGTCGATGTTAATTTATGTAATTAACTTATATGATCTCGGTTAACCTGGGAGGACTGCTAGTTGCTCCCCACTGATTGTGGACCCCTTATATAAATTGTATATTACCACCTTTTGTGTATCACTTTTTGTAAATTACCACCTTGACTTTTTTTTTAATTACCACCTTTTGTCTTGTTTTCTTTATAATTTCCCACCAACTAACGGTTTCCGTCAATAAAATCGTTTGTGGGGCCCACTTTATCTTAACTTTACCAATTTCTCATTTCCCCCTTTCATCATTCAACTTCTTAACCTAATTTCCAATGAAGTTCAACTAAAATAATCAGAATTGGAGCAAAAGGAGTTGAAGAATTCGATCTTTCTTCAAATCAAGAAATAGACAGTAAGAGAGGGACCAGACTTCGATCCACTTTGGAGCAAAAGGAGTTGAAGAAGGTAAATGCATTTGTTTATGTAAAAGTGATGCGGAAATTAGGGTTTTTAACGAAAATTAGGGTTCTCATTATGAATTAGGGTTCATGTTGTTGAATTGAATTGAATTAGGGTTCATGTAGTTGAATTTAATTAGGGGTTAACCCTGTTTAGTTAAGTTAGGGTTTATTTTGTCAAATAATTTAGGGTTTTGGTTGTTAAATCAATTTAGGGTAATTGCTTGTTCAATTGAATTAGGGGTTATTATTGTTTCATTAAATTAGAGTTTATGTTGTACAATTGAATTTAACAAAGAAAACTCTAACTCAATTGGACAAGAAAAACCCCAATTCAATTAAACCATCAAAGCCCCTAATTCAATTCAACGAGCAAAAATCCTAAATTAATTGAACTACCAAGAACCCTAATTGATTTTAACAAGCAAAATCCTGTTAAAGTGGACAGATCGAGTGATTTGTAATGTAATTAAGAAGTGGGCCCCACATTAACGGTTTTCTTGACGGAATCCGTTAGTTGGTGGGAGTTTATGAAAAAATGGAACCAAAAGGTGGTAATTTAAATAAAAAAAAGTGAAGGTGGTAATTTACAAAAAGTGATACACAAAAGGTGGTAATATACAATTTTTCCTATTTTGCATGTGAAGAAAGCAATTGATTCGGGTGATTAACGAGATAGAGTGACAGATAGAAATTATGATATTTTGTTATCATTCTTCATTCTCAGGATTTCGTCATTTTGACGACTTGAGTTGTAATAGGCTCATAACCTCACTATGGATAATACTTGAAGAATTAATTTCTACTTATGATGATTAGACAGCCTTTTATTGTGGTTAGAATGTAATACTCTGATGGACAGTATTTCCGCTACAGTCTAATATTCATTAAATTAAGCATAATCTAGAACTTTATCAATAAAATATCGGAGATGTTACAAAGGGAGTACTAAGTTATCATATTAGAGTGATGGTTATGTCGTACTAATTATTTTAATTACTACTAAGTGAGTAAGTATAGTTATAATTATATATAAAGTTACTAACTTTTTTTTAATTTAGTTACCATTCGAGTATTAGTTAATCTTAATCACATCATATTATTTTGAGAGTATTGAAAGATATTATTATTAGGGGTGTTCATTTCGGATTATCCGATCCGATCCGAAATTTTCGGATCGGGCGATCCGAAAAGTGCGGATCCAGAGAATTGGTCCGATACCCAATTTTTTCGGATATCCAAAATTTCGGATCGGATACCCGGATTATCCGATCCGATTTTTATGGGAAAAAAGTTTAAAATCAAATTTATTTAATAGAAAAAATTACGGATATTTTGGTTCGGATCGGATCGGATAATTATCCGAAAAATATCCGTTTTTTTAAAAAAAATTCGGATAATTCGGATTTTTCGGATATCCGAAAAAGGCAAAAGGGTGATCCGAATCCGATCCGAATTATCCGAAACACTATATTTCTGATCGGATATCCCAAATTTCGGATCGGATCGACCGGATCTTGGATCGGATCAATCGGATCGGTTTTTGTGAACACCCCTAATTATTATAGTTATAAACATTTTCTATGTTTTTAAATTTTAACATTGACAATTTTAAACTTATAAGACATTTGATTACTTACTAAATTTGCATATTAATAGAGTGATCACTAATTATTTAATCTCTATTATATAAGGGAAGAGATGGGGTGGAAACCAAAGAAAAAAAAACGCTCTATTTATTAGATAATTAAGTACTTTACTAATTAAATTTTTAAGCGTTGTGCGCATCGCATGCATATAAGACTAGTTACTATTAAGGGAGTAAGTATAGCCTTAATTATATATATATATATATATATATATTCTCAAGATACAAGGAAAAACATTAGGTAACCCTTCTCGCAAGGGTAAAACCTAAGCTATCTAAAAGAGAAAAATGATACAAAAGTTTATCCGTCTGGACATCAAACTCCTGGGATTTTTGAGTTATAAGATGTCCTTGTTTAGAGAGGCAGTCGGCTACTTGAAAATGTGCGTTATTGTTGTAGACCTGAATGTAGTGAGGAGTTGTCTTATATCGTCTATGAGAGTCTGAATGTACCATGGGATGTTGAACTTTCCCTTTAGAATGTTGATGACTATTAGATTGTCGCCTTCAATGACTAAGTCTGTGATCTTCATGTTCTTTGCTTAGATGAGGCCATTCCAAATAGCAGTGGCTTCAACTATTAGAGGGGATGACTTCCCCAACTTATAAGCCTTTGCATGAAGTATCTTTCCAGAAGAGTTCCTGAGTACGATACCTGCTGCTGCCGAATCTTTAGTAGAGGAACCATCAAAGTTTAACTTGATGAGATGTTAATGTGGAGGGTTCCAATGCACTTGAATGGTGGTTGGAGTTGGGTTTTAGTAGGGGGTGAACTGTAATACCCCGACAATTCTCTCTTTATAAAACATATATTTTCCCAACTAAAATAGAGAATTATCAAGGCATTATCGCCCGTGTGAAAACGTATCGGCTTACTCAGAGTATCGCAGCGGAAAGACATTAAATAAACTTTATTAAATAATTAAGTCATAATAATTGTCAAAACATTATCTAAACCTCGAAGGATAATTAAAACCAACTTAAAAACATTTAAAATAAATAATCCATAAAACAACTTAATAAATGTAACGTAAAGGTAGGAAGCAATTAAAGTAATAAAACGATCTCTCATCAACGCATCCCAAGTCCCAAATGAGTAATTGAGACGATGCATCAAGCCTTCCTAACCTGTAGGCAATTACTCAATTGAAAATTGCTCACCAATAAAGAGTCATCACTGGATCAATAGGCACAGCCATGATCGACACACGGAAAAGCACGTAATCAGCAAAGCTGAGTACATACATAAATAAAATAAAACACGAAACCTAATCATGATACTACTAAGCAATAAAACATGATCAGTAAAAATACCTCAAGACTTCAACTCGTAAAATCAGACTTGACTTCACAAGACATACAACATGATAATCATTTAGCAAATTGAATAGACAACGGATCGAGTTGTCCAACCAAAACCAGCCTTCAGAATAGAAGACGAATTACGGGCGCGACTCCGTAACCCATTGACCTACGATATCGAGGAACCTCTAAAAATAAAATAGGGTACATGACCGATCCGACCCCAAGAAAATCCATGGGCTACCACCATGTACTCCAACTCATACTAGTCTAGAACTTTAAACGTGCACAAGTCTAAAGCTATTGCTATTCATTTCCACTTTAAGTATTAATAAGTTATTCGTTGTTGGACTCTAAACAAGCAACCGACACATAACATGAATACAACAAATATTCCTCTTTTATATTAGGATTAAATAAGTGATCAAACAATTCCAATTGACCAATAATTAATCCTCCAAATTTATTTGTTGACTTAAACCAACAATTGAATATCCAACGACAATAAATATACATACCCTACAAAGCCATCGGTCTTTGCAAAGTAGTAAAATAACCATAAACAATAATAATCCAACTTACTCACAAAGTCCTCGGCCTTTGAAAAGTAATAAAATAATAATAACTGATAATAGTCCAACTTATTCACAACGTCCTCGGCCTTTGAGAAATAATAAAATATCCATTAAGGGAAACAATAACAAACTCCATAATCCAATAATAAAATAATATTAATCCATATCACACGATGGATCAAAATTTAAATACTTCCAAACAACATGCTTGAATCAAACATCCATTCAATCATGTAATAAAACATAAAGGCATTTAACATGCTGAACAACACGAAATTCCAATTCAATAGTCACTTATGAACCATAAAAGGGTTCCCTATACATGATACTATAAATAATCTTAATGCTTAGGACATGATACTAGTCTAACACATAAGGACATGTACGTACCTTGTGTAGACAAAGTGAGAGGCCACTTTAGAACTCTAGAAGTCGCCTAAAGTAAATTCTCCGCTTACCAAAATAATAACATTACATTGAATTAATATCCTAATTAATTCACAGCCATATAAATTATTTTAAAACGCTTCAAAACTCGTTTTAAAATACTTCAAAAACATTAAAGTTTCAACCTTTAACAACCTTTAATATAATACTATAAGTCTAGGCTTTATAAACCTCAAAAACCATTACTTTCATACTCAAAACTCACTTTAATTAATAAATAATAAATCTGATATATTACTTTATTTTCTTAATAAATAAAAATCAGATTTTTAATAATTCAAACAATAAAGTTTTCAACTCTATTTACAAAACATAATAAAACTCATAAAAATCACAACTTAAAATATTAAAACTTTAGTTAAACATTAAATAGAGGATAAAGGTTAAGAAATAACCAAAGGAAACCACGAAAAACCGGAAAAACACTTGAAAACACGCGCGAGGAGTGGCGCGTGGCGGCGCGCGCGGTTACTGCGTAGCTGCTGGGAGAACGAAAGGCGAGAGAGAGGGGGAGTGAGTGCGGCTGCTGCGGCTGCGCGCATGGAGAGGAGGGCGAGTGATGGTGGTGTGACTCGCCGAAAAAACACGAGTGAGGGGAGTGTGGTGGTGGTCCGACACCGGAAGCAAACCAAGGAGAGAAGAGGGAGTAGGGGCGCCAGTTGGGGGAGAGAGTAAAGAGGGAAAATGAAAGTGTGCAAACTTGGGGTTTGGGGGGGTATTTATAGGTTTACCTAAAACCTAGGGTGAATAGGTTTAGGCTTTGGGTTTAGGCTCAAGTTGAAACATCAAACTTTAATTAAAAGCTTTGGGCTCCTCAATCCATTATTAAAATCATTTTAATAATATATTTAATACTTAAAAATCCATCCCAATAAATATTAATGATTATTTAAAACATTTAAACAATCATTTGACTTTCAAAATAGTCAACACTTGAATAATTAAATGAAATAAATATGAAAATGATTATAAATATATTTTAAATATATTTATAAAATTCATAAAATTACGGGGATTACATGAACGTTTGTGAGTTAGTGTCAATGGAATTGCGAAATTGCCATTCCAAGTACGTGTGTTTTGCTCTATGAAGTATATGGCCTGGTTGCCAGGTGTCGTTGTTAAAAAATACAGCATTCTGTTCTTTCCATATGCTCTAAAGGAGTAGGAATAGTTTTCCTGCGGCTGATTTAGGTTGGGCTTTTGTGTTGTGTATCAGAGAGGGGAGGTTTGTGCTGGCACCGGGGCCAGGAAGGAAGCTTAAGGTAGCGTTATTTCTCCAAAAGGCAGCCGTTTGTGGACATAGTAGGAAATGTGGTTTATATCTTCATTAGGAGTTTGGCATGTAGGACAACAATTTTGGATCGGGATATTTCTTTTTCTAAGTTGCTCCTCGTAGGTTAGCCATTATGGAGAAGTTTCCATATAAGATTTTGATCTTAGGGGGTATGTCAGCCTTCCAAATCCAATGAAATGACCATTTTGACATGTTAAAAGACCCTTGGTTGTGTGTAAGCCATGTGGCAGATTTTACCCTAAATTTTCCAGTCGAGGTAAGACCCCAACATAGGTCATCTTCCTGAGGGGTAGCAGGAAGGAGAATCCTTCGATTATGGAGACAATTTGAGTGGGAGGAGGTCATTAAGGAAGTTAGATTTCCAGGTCATATCGGGTAGGTTGACGTCGCTTACTTTAAGATGAATATTTGTTACTGTAGCAGGGTCAAGATTTAAAGTTTCAATCAAAATTTTGTTTGCACACCAATTGTCCAACCAAAAAAAGATGTTATATCCAGACCCAATCTTCCATCTAATACCTTTGCGGATTAGGTCTGGTGTTTGAAGGATGGCTTTCCAAATTGGAGAGTTTGTAGGTTTAGACTTGTACTAAAAGAAGGAAGAATGTTTGAGATATTTCTTTCGCATAAGGGAAGCCCATTTGTTAGTGGGGTTCGTTAGGGTTTTCCATGCTAGCTTGGCAAGCATACCTTGGTTCATATGTTTTGTTTTTCGGAGACCTAAACCTCCCATGATTTTTGGTCTGCAAAATTGATATCATGGTTTTATATAGAGTTTTTCGCCTCTATTCGTGAGCTAAATCGTGCTTAATTGAGCTCTCTGGAGCTTATTTTATACTAATTATCCTCTATAGTCGTGGTTTTATATTTTCGTGTTACAGTGCAGTTTTACGGATTTTTCTCCCTATTCCGAGCCATTTCGTAGCAACCACAACTTTGGTGAAGTGTTACGAGGCAAGTATGACGATTTGGGAGTCCCCGAAGTCTCTAGGCTCGAAATCAAGCTTGAAAGACAAAGTAAAAGTGGAAAAATCAAGGACGTGTAATCCGCCCGATTGGGTCGGGCCGAAAACAAGTCAATATGCAGCTATGTTTTGAGAAGATGAATGCTGGTAAAGGTCACGGGCAAGATCGAGCTGTTTGCCCGAAGCAATCGGGCGAGCCTCTTTTTGTGCCAATTGCTTTGTGTGCGTTGGAAGATTCGGCAAATTGGGCCTTACTCGCCATTCGCCCGATCGGACGCTTGTGCCCGAGCCCATCGGGCGGATGGTAATTAGCTGCTGCTGTGCTTTTTGCGTATAAAGGATGTGCTGGACCTTACTGCAGTTTAGTGTCCCCATAGCCCAAATATTATATTTTTATTTCGGATATTTTTAAATGCTTTTGAGGAGGTATTACAAATAGAAAACCTCATTATTTTCCAGGAACATCTTTTACTTGAGCTTTCAATTAGTTCTAGTTTAGAGCTCTCTTAATAAAACACTTTAGAGGAGATTCAAAGGTGATCAAACCTTGGATTATTTTCAATAAAAATTTATGCTTTCCGTCAATTGGTATAATTCTTACTCTTAATTCCTTCTTTTGATTTCTTGTTTGCTTAGTTTGATTATTTAATTTATTCATGATGCAAAAATTAGGGTTTTATATTAGTTTTGTTATTTTTGATTCAATCATGTCTGAGTAGTTTAATTTCTAGGGTTTTAGGGAGGAAAACATGTTTATACGTACCATGATTCATATTTGAATTGCTATTAGTTCTAGGGTTTTGATTAGTTCAATAGTAGTGTCTCTTTATTTCATGGTTTATGTCAGTGTACAATTCCATGTTTGGCAACTTGAGTATGACCCGATTGTAGGCTTACTTTTAGAGGCTTAGAACACACTATTGATTCTGATTATGTGAGCGATCTTACTTCATATGTTGAATTGAGAGCGTTATGACCCGATCATAGGCTTAACATTGGCTCCGATTGTTTGACCCTAGACCTAGGTTTTATTAGTTATTCGACCCCTTTGATTGGTATAAGTATGGTGGACCGAACTAATCCCCAGACCTTTAATCCATAGTTTAAATCCCACTTTTATTTTGCTTTTATTAGTATAATTAGTAGTTCAGCTAACTTTTGTCTGATCTTGTCTGGCGGCGAAGTGGTCGTTTGGCTGAATATTGACTCAGAAACTTGTCTCCCTGTGGACTCGACCCTACTTCCCTTAACTATTGTTGTTAGAGGACTTTGGGTTATTTTTTATTAGGTGATACGACCTAGCCTGTCAAAATGTTATCCCAAGAAATGAGAATTTTGGCAGCATATTGAACTAGCTTGCAACTAGAGTCTTTCTTTGGGATGGAATTTTAGCTGAGAAATAAAAGGCCGATTTATGGTAGTTAATTAATTATCCTGAGGTTTTGCAGAAATTATCAAGTATGGCTTTTAGTGTTTGACTAGCCGACGAAGTAGCTTGACAAAATAGGAGGCAATCATCAGCAAAAAAATAGGCCAGAGATTTTTTGAGAACCCGGACAAAGCTTAAAGCCTATGCCTGATTTTGCTTTAGAAGTTGCATATGATAATTGTCTAGCCATCACTTCCATACAAATGATAAACAAGTATGGTGATTAATTTTAGTTACTATTCGAATAATAGTTACGCTTAATCACATCATATTATCTTAAGAATATTGAATGATATTATTATAGTTACAAATATTTTCTTACTTTTAAATTTTAACATTGACAATTATATAAAAGGTGACATTAGTTATGGACCTTATTGTTAAAGTTATTAACATTTATTTTATTCACAAAGAGGTACAAGAACATGACTAGGTTGCCCTCTCTCAGAGATTGACCAGAGTCACGAGTGCATTAGAGATAAAACGAAACTAAAATTAAAAAACTAAGATAAGAAAATTAGACTAAAGAAAACCATAAAGCTTAAAAAAAAGCTTCCTAGAGAAGCTGATTAACTCCTTTGTTGGTGCAGGCGGTGTGCCAACATATAGCTTCAACAATGCTTCACGGTGCTTCATCATCCTTAGCTGCTTCTTTAGCAGCTTCTTCGGCAGCAAAGACCCGCATCTTCAGCTTCATCATCGCCGTCATCGGGAGCTCTGTTTCTGCTACCTCAACAAAGCGTCGAGGAAGGAGTTGGCGGTGTTTCCAGTGCTAGCGCGAGCTGCGATGGACGTCTGGGTCGACTCCTCGACAGTGGCGGACGATGATAAACTCTGCCATGGATGATGTTCAAATGGATCTCAGGGAGTCATGTCACAAACACCTCGGTCAGATCTCCATTAGGTTGTGGATGATTTTCAATACTATTTTTTGAAATTCAAAGAAGGGGCTACATGAAATTTCAGAAGGAATTTCTGAATTGTTGGCAATGTAATGGGCAAGGGTAATGAAAACATGAATAAAGACAAACAAACAATATTTTAATTCTAGGAAGGGGGCGTTTAATTCCTACGGGATAAAAGGAATGGAATCGAGAAAAGGAAACCAAAACCCTTTCATTATGGGCGTTGTTTCGCTGATTTTTTTTTCACTCTCTCCCATCCCCCTCCTTTACAGCCACCTTATAGCCACCATTAGATTTTTTTCTTTCTCTCCCCTATACCCTCAGCCAGCAATCCTCCGTAACCCTACCGCCGTCCGGCGCCGGCAAGTCTCTTCTCCCCTTCACCAGCAGCCCAAACTTAACCCTCAGCCACTCTCTCGTGAGTAGATTTTTGAGATCGGGCTGGGCTAGGCTTCTGAGAAGGGTCTGGTGTCGATGGTTGACATATTTTGTTGTCACGTGGTTTTCGGCCAATTCTGGGCTTGCTGGTGGTGTTTTCGGCCTAGTCCCAGGGTGTGGTGATGTTTTCGACCAAGTTTGGGCTTGGTGGTGGAGTTTTCGGCCGAGTCTGACCCTATTGGTTAGCGCTTTCGCCGGAAGGCGGGTCCAGGGGTGGTGGTGTCGACATATTTCGGGCTCACCGGTGATGGTGACGACCGGATCTGGGCTCATTGGCGGTGGTGACGGCCGAATCTGGGCTCACCGGCGGTGGTGATGCGCTTTTCAGGGAGGCGACGAGTTGAGTGGTGGCATTTGGTGGTGCATTGGAGGTCAATGTTGGGTCATGGTGACCATGGTGGAAGAAGGAAGAAAGGGTAAGTGAAACTTGCGAGTGGGTGGGGAATGAGAATAGAGGAGTTTGGGGGTAAGAAGGGGTGTAAAGGGAATAGTAAAATAAGTCTAACAAACAACCTAACCCCTCCGTTCTCTTTTGTCGTTCCCTTTATACTGGAATATGTGAAACCAATGGAAATGGTGATGGATGAGAATCTTTTGACTTTTATAATGTATAATATTCTAATTCGGTACTTTTTGCTTTTCAAAATGAAGAGAGAGTAACAGCAAGGTGAACGATTGAGAAAGAAATTAGACTAAAGAGACTCACGGAGACAAAAAGAAAAGTTTTGTAAATATTTGATTATCAAGGGTATTTATGGAGAAATAAATGTTCTTAAAATGGAAAAGATTCAATATGAGAACAACTTTTAGAAACGGCCTAAAAACGGAAACAGGGAATATCCACAGGAACGGAGGAGGATAAGACTTGATTCCCTACCCTCTTCCCCGAAAACCCCAAAACAAAAGCCCCCTAAAATCTTATTAGCTAACATTACAATATTAGTTTGTAGTTATGACTTTTGATTAGTTGATTAATGTTAAAGAATACTTACGATGACGAAAAATATAATAACTACCAATGAAATTTTGGATGATGAAATAAACAACTTAAAACTGATAACATTTATAAACAAATGTATCCATTTTATATTTATCATCATTAGATGCTGGAACAATTTGCTGGCACTAGATGGCATCATTGTTGAGTTTGACGCTTGACGATAAGTTCTTAATGGTGGAGACATATTATATCCCGCGTTTCCATGATTTTGAGCCTTGGCATCCTGAATATTGAAGCACCCAAGTTTGGGCAAATACATCAAGATTATTTGTACTAATCTCAAAGGATCCGACTTCAACATTTCTTCTAGGATTTATATTTTGGAAAAAATTTTTTGGAATTTCTTGATGTAAGCAACTACTAATTAAGAGTAATAGTAAAGAAGATTATATAAAAAAATTAACAACTTTTTTAATAACCAGAAAAAACTTAAGCTTTTAAACTTAAAAATTTGCTCAAACTTCAGAGAAAGAGCATGAACAAGTGACCACGAGCATCACGAGCATGAAAGAGAGCAAGAGTTAGAGGAAAAAGGAAGATTGAGAAGATGCGAATTGTGTGAGTTAAAAGTGTGATTTTGGATTGGTATTTACACAATAAATTTGAGGGAAATCGGAAATTGAAATACAAGCGAAGAATCGTTGTTGCTACTCTTGCTACTTTTTGTGTTGAATTGTTCAATCAACTTATCAAAACTTTTGCAGAATGCTGAAACGATGGTGACTACTTTTGCAAACACTATTTACTTTTTACTATTTGAGGCACAAAACACCGATGCAAATTGCAAAGCAAAGAAAATAATGGTGAATTCTCGTGCAGCCATTTTCAGCCATCTAAGATGCGAGTGCACTACGTAGCGCATGCTCCTGATTTTATCAGCCTTTCTTTCACTTACAGCTCATCAGCCATTCAAAATCATCACTTTAATCAGTAACACCAAAAAAGCAGTTAAAAACTCATCAAGTCATCCAACTATTTTGGTTTAATCAACGAGGCTTTATTGTTTTGGTTTGAAAACTCTAATCAGCGCATCCAACTGATGATACTGATGTGATCAAACTGAAGGATACTGATCTGATCAGATTAGTAACAATTGGGAATCAACACAATATTTCAAAGAATATTTTGCGGGCAGGGTGATTTGGGCGGGTGAAATAAAAGAAAAGGCTGGTCTGAGCTGGCCAAGGCGGGTTGTTGTGTCAAGGCCCCGCGGGTCGGGTAGCTAATCTTAAGTCTTTGAGGGTTTGATCTCGGGCGGACGACCTCCCAATCAGACCTGTTCAAGCGCGACCACGACAGACCGGGTTTACCCGACCCAGCCATCATCTCTACAAAAAGAAAGACAATGATCATTCCTAAAATAATTTTCACAATTCTCCAAAGTTTCTCTTTCTCACCAGCCTCAAAATGAATTTTAAAACGTCGCCGTCGCCGTTAACCTACCTCTCTCTCTATTCTTTTCTCCGTTTCCCTTTCTCCTCCTTTCTCCTTTTTCTTCCCAAAAAGCAAAGAAAATAGAAACAGTTGTTGTTCCAACTTTGAACATGAGAGAGAACAACACACACCAGTCATAAACAAAAGAAGAAGAAGAAGAATCAGAAGCTTCAACGAACGAGTCAAACTCCCCGCCATCTTTGATTGAAAACACAACTAACTCCCCTCCGCTCTCCACTGTAACCACCACCAACACAGAGAAAGAAAGATCCGCTCATTTTCATACTCACTCATTTTTCAGCTGCTTTTTCATTCTTCACTATGACACATCTCTAGACTCTTCGGTGGTTCCCACCCCATATAATAATAATTGCCGTTTCCGAGGTTTCAGAACCACCGGAATCACCGTCTCCCTACATGGACATGAATCCAGATGGTGCTGCGGCCGCGGCCGAGATGGAGGATGATTTGGAAGACGACGCCGAGGATGATCGAACCTCCTCCCGCCGCTGTCCCCTTCTCTCGTCTCTTTGCTTGCGCCGACCGCCTCGATTGGTTCCTTATGGCTATTGGATCTTTTGCTGCTGCTGCTCATGGTACTGCTCTTGTGGTTTATCTTCATTATTTTGCTGAGATTATTCAGCTCCTTTCTTTCACCTCTATCACTCAGGATGACTTGTATACCTCGTTCATTCAGGTTTGTTTTCTTTCTTTTTCTTACTATATTGTATTAAGAAGCTCATATATTTGTAGTTTTAGAGGTTGATGATTTCGATTTATTGCATCTAATTTCTGTTGCTTAGATGTTATATGCTTTACTCTTGTTCAACTTGTTCCTACCTTTTTGAGTTACTCTACAGCTAGAGGTAAGTAGATAACCTAGAAAAACTTACCTCTGAACCTTCGGGATAACGAATAATAGGGGAATAATAGGGATACTTGATTGTATGTTCCCAAGGCGTCTACTAGCTAGACGAGTAGAGAAATTGAACAATTTGTAATTATTGGTAAGAGTTCTTCCAAATTGTCATTCAGGTTGAATTAGACAATAGCCTCTTTGTACCAAGATGAGTGTGCAAGCATAATTTTCAGTCAATTAGGTACTAAGATATGGTCAACTTCTATATGGACGAACAATATCTATCATAGTTCCATTTTTGTGGATCTTTAATACACCTTTCGGCTTCCCAAATATGTCGACATTCCAGGTTCATCCTCTCATGTTTTCCATTACATAGACAATTGCCTCTTGTTATTCGCTACTATGGTTAAACGTTGGCAATGACAAGGGTAATGAAGGGTTTATGTGTATGTGTAATACTATACTTGGGGGTGTGTGGTTGACCTTATTTAATGGTATGGATTTGAATGACATCCATTCTAATGTTTGATCAGTCTTTTTTAGGGTAGAACTGGATTCTATCTCCATCGCCCCCTAGAATCCCAACTTCCCCCTTCCTCTCCAAGGGCCTGTTTGGTTCGCCTAATTTGAGGCCCAGACACGGATTGAAAAAACGTTCTCCTTTTCCATTAGTTTATTGGACCTATTTACTTTTCATTCCCCCAAGAGCCCATATCAGGATTCTACCCTTTTGAAACCCTCCCTACCAGTGGAAACAAAAGCAATTACCCCCTCAATCCATCCTTTAGGCCAATAGGGAGGGAGAGGAGGTTGTCAAGTTTCTTCGTCCACAAGGATTTTAGTATCGCTGCAATTCTTCTATCTGCATTTCTGCACGCAAATTTCTGATTCTTATACTAATGGCCTAGCCTCATTTGTTTTTTTCTATGCTTCTTTGTTTTACCCTTTCTTACGTTTTCAGTTGAAAAAGCCATTGATTCTCTTTGCCAAATACTTTAAAATATCTCACGGTTTCTTCCTTAACGTTTCTCATTTTTTCTAGATTTTGATATTTTTTTAAATTTCCAGAAAATTAAATTATTTGAATTTGATATATATTTCCACAATGGGAATTTTCTATAATTTTTTTTTATTTTGTCTCACCATTTAGAACTTACAAATTATTTGGATCAAAATTTAAAATAATTATATATTTTCATATTAAAAAGTAAAGGAGTCAGTAATAGAATGATTCCTTTGCCATGTCCAACCAAAAAATGCCAAAGTGTAGTCCACCCATTTCCATTCACCTTTACAATCCATTCCATTCCCTTTCCATTTCCCATAATTTGAATCAAACACACCCTAAGTTTCTAACTCCATTCCAGGCACTATCAAACCCTAATATTACATAGCACACCACCATCGTCAAAGACAAAGATCACTTGCAGCGGCTGTTTTTTTGCGCCTTTTTCTCTAACCAGCTTCCCCATTCTCTTTCTCGTGTGGTCTAAAAGATGTTCTCTCATTTTTCATTCTTGTACTCGTGGTTGTGTCTCCGTGACTGATGTACTCACCTTCTCAGTCGTAGATCCAGGTTATAAGGCGGGTTATGGGTTTTTTTGCGCTGCCATGGTGGTGATTTAGTGGTGCGGTGGTAGGTGGGAAGGATAAACCCCAGGGGTAAAGGAAAGGGCGCCCAAGTTGGGAAGGGAATATGTGAGGTGCCCGTCCCGAGGAAGGGGGGGTGGTGTAAATAAATTAAACAATTTTTTCTTTGAATATCATGCATTCGTAAGTGAACCAAACATAAATGAGATGTAGAATCCATTCCAAACTGAACCAAACAACTTGGTTTGGAGTTTTCAATCTATACCTCCATGGTATGATACTCCAATCCATACCATTCCAAACATTTAAAACCAAAAAAAGTTTTCGTGGGAGACGGGAGGTAATATGAATTAATCTCCGGAAGAAGAGTGTCCAATAGTTTTTAGTTAGTTGTTGTTGTGCATTAACAAGACAATAGAATAGAAGACTAGTACTATGTTTTACTACGAGAGTTTGGAGGGAAATGGAGAGAAATGAAGGAGGATTCATTTTCTCTTGTTTAGTTACAACATTGGAAAAGTGAAATGCAAAGATTTGGAAATGGAAGGCTACTTTAATCATAGAAATTGCCATAGGAAAGTTACCTGACTTTGCGACGGATGAGTTGTGGTTAAGGGTGAAATGCCTCTCGAACCAAGATTCACTTTTTCCCCTTTTAAGTAACCAAATCTTTCTAATGTTGTCATTTTTCCTTCTCTTCCCCCTAAGTATTTTTGACGATTTCGTATTTGCACCTAGTTCCATTACTTCCATTCCTCCAAGTTGTTACCTACGGCGCCCTTTAAGATTTCAATTTCCATTACCAAGCCAAGAGGCACCACCACCTTCCATCCCATCTTGTGGCACCTTCCTACCCCACCATAGAGCCCCTTCGACCTCCATTTTCACCACTGCTTGTTGTCGTAATGCAATGCTTCTTCATTCCACCTCTACCTCCCTTTCACATTTCAAAACCGGTCATTGGGGCGGAGGGAGTGAGGGTGTTAAATGCAAACCTCCACCACCACCTATTTGTTATCACCTTCCCACCCACACCACTTCCACCACCCTTTGCTGTTATTATATCTCCTCGATGCCACCCATCTCCTTTCTCTTAACTGGAGCGCACTTTAATCAATAGTAATAGAAAATTTTAAGGAGGTCCATGAAATTATCACTGTTAGGTTGTGAAAAATGCGATCGTTTCGGAACGGATCGCTGAGTTGCAACCTCACAACTTTGACAAACAGAATACGGCCGGTTCAACACGATGGAGTTATAATGCCCGATATTTTTGCCGTTTCGGTCGTATCATCCTTGACAACAGTGGCTCCACATGGTGGTTTTCACGCTGTATCGGAACGGTTTCACCGAGTTGGAACGATTTTCAACTTTGGCAAACCGAACTTGATCGGTTCAACAAGGAGGACGGAAAAAGCCAGATGTTTTGGCTTTTTCGGCCATAATACCCGTGTCACTGGTTTGCAAATTGTTTGCTACAAAGAATCGCTTTGCTTCCTGCAGATTCTTTGGTGGACTCATCTTCATTTTTACAGTAACAC